>VDFB02322743.1:258129-307686 GCA_007258455.2 Sequoia sempervirens | reverse complement strand
ATCTATCGGCATCTAGTTATTAGTTATGCAATGTGAAGTAATGCTTTGAGTTTGAAATATGTGCAATTTAATGCAATCAACAATTTGAATATCAATAATGAACATTTGTGATTTAATAATACATATAGATATCTTAACATTAGGTGAACTAAGCCTCCTCATTACAAACAAATAAATGATCTCTTAGGTCTGACTGACACTAAAAATTGGAAATATGTGAATAAGGTGTTGTGAAATAATATTTTAAGTGAAATTGATCAATGCATATTCCTATTGGGTAATGAAGTCAAGATGTGGGTGATATATGTGTCTTACTTTTGGTTGCAACTCTAATTATTTGGCACAGTGAGAGTCCATGGCTTGCATAGATGTGTGATGATGCAATTATATGGTTCTTCTTATTGATCCAAATAAGACTTCCAGGTTACTGTGATTTATTTAAAGGGATTTAATCCTTACTTGACAAAACCAATTAAAAGAAATCACACAATGATAGCAAGAGTGTATTGACAAATTAAACATATACTTGATATACTTAATTTGAATAACAAGGAAATATTAAATTGGAGACAACCATAAAATCATACACAGTATTATCAACAAATAATTGAGACCATAATTCAAGCACCAGATAAATATTCTTCTCCATTGATTGCTTCAAATAGATATTACAATATAACAAAAGTATCCTCATATATGTTTCTATAAATGCCTATGATGATGATATCAAAATTCAGTCTTGGTTTCTATTCTATAAGAGAAGCAACAAGCTTCAAACCATTACAAAATATGTCATCTTTTCAAAATTCATTCCTCTTCGTATAAACTAAACATTAGTTTTTCTTAAAAAATAATTAAGAGAAAATAGGAAAAGAAGACACTATTGATTGGAACCCTGCAACACTTGCAATACACTTTTAGTTTGTTAATCAACATAGAAGACCTATGATCATCCCGATCTGGAAAAGTCCCCCTCTCCATGATAGATTGTTTGAAGGCTCGATTCTTCCATTGCAACATCTTCAAGGCCCTATTCTTCTATTGGAGCCAATTACTTTTGCTCCCATTGGTATGTTGTGTAGTCATGAGGCCATTTGTATTCTTGAATCTTTGATATATTTGTTAGGTGATTCCTTTATCTATTGTCGAGTAACCCTCTTCCATTTGTAATGAATTTAGAATATCTAATATCCAAGGCTATTATTCCATCCATGATCAAATTAAGGTTGTGGACATTCAATTCACCATCCTTTTGTACACAAGCAATGCAATTAGGAACTTTTTTACCAAATTCCTTTCTCCATTCATTGAGATTTATCAATTGTTCATCATCCTTTAATATCCTTGGCACAAACCACTTCTTCAATGTATGAAATAATTGCATCCTTATTTTGATCTTCTGATCTTCTCCATTTATATACTAAAAGAGTCATCTATAACTATCTTAACCATCTACTTAGTTGGCTTCAAAGTTGAAGGAGCTTCCACACTTCTCTGTAATACCCTGCATAAAGTCACCAAGGTATGATCAATTGGTTGCCACTTCTTAAAAAGAGGATCCAATATAAGTGCATGGGCTTTCATCTGGTCAATTGCTTGGGATAATGAAATGTAGCAATCATACACACTTTCCAATTTGTCCTCAATCAATTTGATCATGTGATCCAAGATTTTTTCCAAGACATTGATGATAATTTGGTCCCTCACTCCCTCCTTGATTTCATTATTGGCTTTTTTAAACTCTTTGATCTCTTGTATTAGTACATTCATTTGTTCAGAGAATGCACTATCTATATCAGTTGATAGGGTAGTAGGAGGTTGATACAATACTATTTCTTTACTATGTGAGGGCCTTGCTCCTTTCAATTGCTCTTTCAATCTTACATTTTCTATGAACAGTTTATTTACCTCATCATTTAAGAATTTATGTTCATTTTCATATTTTCTCATTTTTTTTTCCATTTCCTTAATAGTAGCTTGAATGAACATGGTTAGGTGCATTGCATTGGTTGCGGCTTCTAAATGAGATGTGTCCTTCAATGTTTTTACCATAGTCATTCCTCTTATCTCTTGTACCACATCTACAACCTTGGTTTTTGTGAATTTCTTTGCTTGGCCCAAAATGCCAAGGTCTCAATCTTAGGGTTGTACCCTATACCACTTATCCCCTCATTAGTATCAAATTCAACAATCATCATTGGGTCTTCTTGTGTTCTTACTTGGTCAAGAAGAATATCTTCTTCAGTTCCATACCCATGATAATGAGTATATTACTCTTCAAAACCATATCACTAGCTTCTTGTGGGCTCATATCAGCATTATCAATTCTCAATTCATTGAAAGTCTGGGCTACAATTTGATCACACTAAGAATCTTTAACACCCATCTTGTTTGTCTCTACCCTTTCTTCAAACTCTCTCATTTTCATTTTAACCCAAAAATCCTTAAATTCAAGGGTCTTAATGAAATCATCATCTTCAATAAATTTGAGAGCTACAATTTCCCTCTCATCATCCTGCATTTCCCTTTCTCCTTGCATATGGATATCAATTCTAGCCTTTGGTTTATGAGCTTTAGTTTCATGGGCTGGTTGATCTACCTCAACATCATCCTTTAAACTCCTTAGTACACTAGCCACTTCTTCTATATCTCCCACTTCTTTGCTCATTACATAGGAGACCAATCTATATGGCTCTTGTGTGTTCTATTTCTTAGGAAGTGGCGATTAAGACACTAGTAGTAATGATTGTAATCACAAATAAACTACTAGCCTAGTAGTTTATTTTGTGATTTTAGTCATTTACTTTTTCTACCAGTGAGAGGCAGATTCTTGAGGAACATGACATATTGAATAGTTTCTAAGAGATGGCTCTCAAATTACAATACCACTCTGCCTTTTGGGAGATAATTTGGTACCTCTCCCTCCTTTGTTGTAGACTTAGTTGCATACATTTCATCAAACTTATCAATTATCAATTGTATCCTCTTAAGAGGATCTTCTTCTTATACAAAATACCCCAAGAAGTCACTCTTCTTCTTCTTCATTTCTTCCTACAACTTCATCATGATCTCCCATTTTATTTTCCTCTGATATGCCTCTTGGGGAGTGAAGCAATTTCTAATCACATCCTCTTCATAATCCACTTGATGAGTGATTGTGGCCTTTGTGAGGAAGTTTCATCTTATAAAATTCATATGGGCCTCAGAGTCAAAAACCCTTTCACTTCCAGGCCTCAGAGAATATCTTGTCTTAAGGTAATGTTGTAATTATTCAAGGGTGTCATATCTAATAGATAATTCTTCACATGTTGTCAAGTTAGGTAGAAATGTACCCTTCTTTTGTTTCTGCATGACATCCTTTTCCATCCACAACATCTACCACATAAATTCTAAAAAGGCTAGCCGAAGAGGAAATTTTTTTGGCAATATATGTGGGGCCTATGGGCACCCATAAATCCTAATTATTGTGACATCTTTTAGAAAAAACCAATCACCAAAGTTATGAGTATGACCTTGTTCTAGTTTCAAATCCAAGGGCCACAATAGTTGTAGTATAGGTGTCTAATCTTGGTGATGGGTGGCCAAGAACTCTCATAACTCTATACACAAAGTCATCATGGAACACTACATAATCAAAGTTTTAGCATCCGCCATCCCATGTATAACACCATCGTTGCACGGGCAGCAAGTTCCCTTGTGGATCAACCTTACCAAAACACATCCTTTTGGTCCATCTATCTTTGTTCTGGTACAATATCAAGTGACACAGTAAATAATACTACCTAAATGTTATAGGGGCCATGTTCTCTCTGACTTGCAAGAAGCCTTCATGCAATTCCTTCTCAATATATGAGGCAAAGTAATATTCAATGTTTGTCTCGGGGTTCTGCATTCTCATAGCCATCATCATCAAACTAACTATCATTTGTTCTTATGCATCTATCTCAAGTACCTGACTGAAAGAAAAGTAGGTTTTCTTGAAATAAATCTGAAAATATTGTACATCGAACGGTTCGGTGGCAAAGGGGGAGATAGTTATCATCTTGTTGTTAACACCCCTTTTCATGTATATGGAGATTTCATCACTTATGTGTGTTCTTCTTAACCTAGTATATTCTTCCTCACTCTTTTGCAATTCAACCTTAGTGAGGGCCTATTTGTTAAGATTGAAGCATTTGATGATTACAAATTTTGTTAATATTACCAATGGTGACCCATTTGCTATCCTCATGGACCTGGTAGTAGGGTGGTAATTCTGGGATAGAACGCTATTGAGCTCCACATCTATGAAGACATTCAAGATAATTAGCTTAGCTAAGTCTAATGTCCACAGATTTGATATTAGAATTCTCCCTTCCCTCTTTTCATAGAAATACCAAAACAATTCCCACCCCGAAATAGGAATAAGGGCATCCCTACAACCATGAGTTGTATCATTGAAAAACTTTGTGTATCCTTTCTCAATCGAGTTAGGAAAGATATCTAAGATAGATTGTTGTAATGATCTCTTTTTACCCTTAGGCTCTTCCTTCTTAGTCTTAGGTTCTTTCTTTTTAGGCGGCATGATACCTAATGTTGATCTCATTTTACCCTTAGACTTTTCCTTCTTAGACTCATGTTCTTTCTTTGTAGGTAGCATGACATCTAATTTCAACCTCTACTTGAGATTTATAAGTGTTTAAATGCAAGATTTCTAACAATTCTATGCTTGTAAATCTACTTCAGTAAGTTCAATGTACTTAAACCCGGTATGTGATAGTTGCAGAACTTCACCCTATTGAACTCCTAGCTTCCCGCACGACAATTCTTGCAAATGAATGTCAAAACAATGTCGAGTTCTCAATTTTAATGGCTTATGAGTTCATTCATGTCATCATTAATATCAACCTTATGCCAAATATTTTGTGATCAGTTCATATTTCGAGTTTGAATGTGCCCCATTGATTTTCACAAGATCTAAGGGTTGTTAAGAGTTATGCATTTAATATCGCAACTAGTAATAATTCCCTAGCAATCTGTACCACAACACCACTACCTCTTTCTTTAATTGGTGCAGGATAGTGGGGTCATGAATCTTTTTATTTATCAAACTTATTGTTGTACCGATGTCTTGACATTTCTCTATTGTAGGATAGTGGGGTGTATACAACTATACCGCAAGCTTCCTTATGCTTCATCACGGGGCAGCGGAACTCTTACTAAAATACCACTCTTTATTATCTCCTTCCTTGTGGGGTGGCAGGTTGTTCCCCACTATACCGCATTGTTCACTTTTCCTTTATGTGGTACTGCGGTTATAATGTAATTAAGCTCTTTTATACTGCCCAACCGCACCTTTATTATAATACCCTCGCATTATTGTGGTGAATATTTTTATGTTGTTTGTTATATACTGCCAGCCCGTTAAGGGTTCAAATTGATGTTGCGAGATTGCGGTAAAGGAATTTTATGGATTTAAAATAGCTAGACATGTTTTTGCTTAAGTGTATATGATGAATTCTTGGCTTTGTATAGGTCTTTCAGTGTTAGTCAGACCTAAAAAAATTGTATGTTTGTTTACACTGGGGAGAATTAGTCAAAAATAAAAAAAAGGAATATAAGGGTCAAGGCTCAGGTCATGGAGCTCAAGGTTAATTTTGATGATAGAACTAGGAAAAATTTGAAGGTTCTAACACACCTCATGATGAACTAGAGTATGTTTTTACTTCATCCCACTTGTGTTATGTTTTTATGAGTTCTTTTCTTGTGAATATATCCCTAAGGAAATTTTGTTTGATACCTATAATTGTAAACATCTTCTTAATTTTTTATTGCAAATTCTTTTTAATTTGTAAATTGAATTCTATTTTAAGTTTCCATTTGTAGTTATCAACAAATTGGTAAGTCAATAGTTATCAACTTATGAACTCAATAAAGTTTTACTGATTCAAGTTGTTGATTTATACATTGTTGTTTATTTGGACTTAAAGAAATGAGGAAAAGGACTGCAAGGCGCAAATTAGATGGTAGTGATCATAATGTTGAAATTTCAGTGACAAATTATGAGTGCTTACATAGTGAAAAAGTGGCCAAGAATAATGAATATTTATTGCATCTTGGTTTGACAAACAAGCAAGTTGTAAATCCATTAAGTAGTATGTTATTTGTTTAATAGTGTTTAATGAAATTTTATAGGAAAGAGCTTTATGTATATAAGACAATATGATTTTTTTTGTTTTATAGACAAGATAAAGAGTGCAAAGAAAATACAGAGAAAAAGGAAAGGAAAGAAAAGATACAGTGTTGCCATCTCATAGAGGCCAACACATTTGTGATTCAACAAATTCAGTTGGTGAAAACAATAGTTGTGATGATGTGCGGCCTGATATAGCACATGGTGATGTGCAACCTGATATAGCACATGGTGATGTGCAGCTTGATATAGCACATGGTGATGTGCAACCTGATATATCGCATGGTGATGTGCAACCTGATATAGAACATGGTGATGTACAATGTCGTGATGATCTCTTAGCACAAATTCTAAGAGAGATTATTGAAAAACATCAGAGCAAAGGAACAACAAATCTGTAAATGATTTGTTCAACATTAAAGGATGTGTTTGAAGTGAAATCTACAATGATCAGTACTGATCTACCTACTCATGCCACACCTAATGTGGTCAAGGAGCATGAAGTTCTAGTTAATGAAAGTCATGAAGAGAAACCGCTATTTGCATTTTCTACCTCAGAGTTCACTTGTTGCATCTAGAACTTTTAATGGAACTAGTGGATCAGCTAAAAATACTAGTAGTGGTTTAATAGAAGATGTGTCTCCTTTTGTCAAAAGACAGAGATTGAGTCAAGATTTGTACAAATCTACAAAGAGGAATGCAAAAGAAAGAAAATTAGAAGGAAAGAAGCCATTCTTGGATGAGGTATCAAGAAATGGTGAGCCCATTGGACCAAATGCTGCAAAGTGGTCCTTTGATTTGGGTGTAAGATGTAGGGACCATTTAGATATTTGCAAATCAAGTTTTGTAGAGCAAGATCCACAAACTATGGAAAATGTTATACAAAAAATGGAAAATGCTTTTGAGACTACTTGTGGACAAATCTCTAGAAAATATTACAAGAAAAAGATGAGAATTTTGATGAACAATTTTAGATACAATTGCAAAAAAACAATCATGGAGGGAAAAGAGAAGTTAGACTCCACTCTATCTCCCAAAAAATGGGAGGCATTGAAATAAAGTATGCATTCCAAAGAATATTTGGAAAAGAGTAACAAAGGCAAGAGAGCAAGAGATAATGTGAGGGCTGGATATACATTTGGCCGAGGCGAGTTGCACGCCAAAATGGATAAATTTGCAGTAAGTGTATGGCTTTTTGGTTCAATTTACATTGTGTTATTTATTTCAATTTTTTATTGAACTGACTATATGTTGAAATTGGCATTGTATTTTAGGTGGAAAATAGTAATAGAGAAGCAGGTGGAGAAGATATTGTCAATTATATGGCAGCACTAGATGCTAGTAAATCAAAGAGTAGGATGAAGTGGAAATCTAGTTTGTCAATAGAGATTTCACTGCCATCTATTCAATGCCCTGTAGGAGCCTCTCTAAATCATGTCAACTCAAATGAAGGGTACCAAAAGGTAATGAGTTGCATCTTCAGTTTCATTCAACAAGTTTTTTTGTTGGTTGCCTCTATTAACCCTATAGTTTCTACATGGAATGAGCATAAATCCATGGATTTAGATGAGGTAAGAGGCTCTATTGATCTCATTTCTTCTTGTTTGGAAATTTTATATACAAATGCCTCTTAAAATGTAGATTATTGAAATCTGAGCATAGGAGAATCCAACCCAATTGCTTTATTGTTGGAGTGATCTAGAAAATGTGCTTTTGGAAAAATTTATAGGTTTCATTCTTTACTTCACTATTGAATGCTTTGTATATTTTTGTGCATGATGGTTAAACCACATGCAGAGCAATTTTATCAAAGCAATAGGAGAAGAAAAATTCCTTCATTATGTCAATGGAGTTGTCGATATTGATAGTGATCATGATGAAGTGGAAAAGAATGCGCAACATAGTCATCATAGTTATACTGAAGTTGAGGTAATATAATAGTTGTCAGTTATCTGTCCCAATGTTTTGTCATTCTTCATGCTTAAAATGTTCTTTTGGATACAAAATTATAGCTTTTACATTCTTTAAGTTGTAAGTTAATTTGTCCCAATGTTTTGTCATTCTTCTTTTGGACAAAAATTTATAGCTTTTGCAGTCTTTAAGTTGTAAGCTAATTTGTCCCAATGTTTTGTCATTCTTCATGCTTAAAATGTTCTTTTGGACAAAAAATTATAGCTTTTACATTATTTAATTAACTTATATTAATTTTTGCATGATGATTAAACCACATGCAAAGCAATTATATGAAAGCAAAACAAAAAGAAAAAGGCCCTGTCAATAGAACTCTTTGCAAAGTTGTACAACTTCATGTCTGCAATGACATTGATAGTGATTATGGTGATGAACTTGACAAGCGTGGACATGATCTTAATGTTTGAAAACCCTTTACAAGAAACAACCCACATAATGTTTTAAAACCCTTTAGAATTAACAACCCAATCAGTTACAAACACCTCACCTCACTTCTATTAGTTTTTTCATCTCCCCCACCTACAACTTCACTCTCCAACCCTTAGCTTTCAACGTACAAAAATAAAAAGTTGATAACACAAAGTTTTAATGGTTGTTAGAAAACACTGGGTGTTTATAAAATGGTGCATTTCATTACATTCCTATGGTATCAATAACAAAATATTTTCAAGACATTCATATTGTTTTCTAAAATTCCAGGTTGCAAAACACTGAGATTTACAAAACATGCAACCCATTAATGTTTTAAAAACCTTTAAAACAATAGTTTCCACATAATATTTTCAAACCCTTTACAAGTATCAACCCAATCAATTACAAACCCCTCACCTCAATTTGGTTGGTCATCTCCCCCACCTGCAACTCTTCCCCCTTGTTCTCCAACCTTTCGCTTTCAACCTATGAAATGAGAAAACCCACAACACAAAGTGTTTTCCAATAAAAATACTTGTTACAATTTAAAACACATGTCTTAATCACATCAGGACCCCTTTCCACCTGTAGTGAACGGATAGCTTCTCACGCAAGGAAAAAAATGTCGGTGTAATTCAAAGTGACAAGAAAAATGAGCTAACATTGTTGTTATCTTCTTGCTTTCCTCACTATGACGTTTCCTCCCATTTGTTGGTTTTGTCACTTTTATCATCCATTAGGTAGGCCCCTCACTATGTCGTCTCATCATGTTATGTATGTTTCTATGTGTGTTCTTATGTATTTTTTTATGCATTTTTGTATGTACATAAGTGTGTTTTGTCGGGAGATTAGCTGTGTCCAATTTAATCTTTGTAATGGTGAAAATTATATATCTATGCTTTGCATTAAAGTTATGAAATGTCCATAGTCCATGATAAATTATTTTGTTATTTTTTAGAGTAGATCATGTAAACATTTTTTCCCATCAACATTTTGAATCATATTCTATTAATTAGTTTGTTATTTCTAGAGTAGATCATGTAAATATTTTTTCTCATCAACATTTTGGATCGTACTCCATGATCCATCATCAAGATCACACTCCAATTCTCTTTAGTAGCTCAACCTAATGATGGATCATGGAGTATGATTTGAAACATTGATGGAAAAAAATGTTTACATGGTCTAATCTAGAAATAAAAAGTTAATTTTTTATTTATGTTTTGGTTTCACTTTGATTAGATTTCTCTTTATGAATAATAAGTTTATTAGCATAGTTATCTTAGATAAATATACAACAAAACATTAAGAGGTATCATTCTCAAGGTGTATGATATATATATGTATTATTAGTTTATAAATCAATTTAAAAGATGCCAAAAAATATCCTTCTCAAGACACAATGTGTGTGTATACATATATATATGTATGTATATATGTATGTACATGTATGTATGTATGTATCTATGTATGTATCTATGTATGTATGTATGTGTATATATGTGTATATACATATGTATACATGTATATATGTATATATACATATGTATGTATGTGTATATGTATCTATGAATATGTATATGTATATGTATATATATACACATATTTCATATTTGTAAATTTAATATTTTATTAGAATATCTATCTTAGATAGATCCATGTAAAAGACACCAAGAGATATCCTTCTCAAGATGTCTATAATATATCTAAGTATCATTAATTATAGATATTACATATTTGTAAATAATATTTTATTAGCATGCCTATCTTAGATAAATCTATGTAAGATGTCAAGGGATGTCATTTTCAAGTTGTTAATATATGTAAGTATTATTATTATTATATTTTTTGCAAGTTTTTTTCAAGGGGACAACTCTCATTCATTAAAAAAATATAGAAACTCAAACAATCATCTAAATAGAGGATTTTGTTTTTCAAGACAATTATACCCCTCCTTTAGTTTGTTAGTATTTTTGACTACTAAGTGGAGAGAAGGTCTAGATGATTGCTTGTGTAACCTATGTATGCCTCCATATTATATTTTGACACTCTCAAAGCAAAAAAGCTTCAACATTCTATGATTAGGATTAGCCTTAATATTCATCCTACTTAAGACTAACCATGTCTTTCACTTTTTTGCTATAATCAAAGTTTGATAATGCTCCAAAAGAGAATTATCATGAAAATGACCTTCATTTAGTTGAATCCTTTTGAGAGTGTTGATTATTTCCTCTATAATGGTGAAAAGTCTCTCGATTTGTGTGGATAAATCTTTTGAGGGGCATGTGCATGGTCCCTCACTAATGTTGATATTACTCACCATTTTTACCAATGATATACTTGCAAGATTGTAATATAAGGTTAATATCGAAGAAGTTCATAAATAGTAATCATCACAAAATATCTTATTGATGATAGGAAAATACATATTGCAAATGTTCAACCATATTTAGGTTTCCACCTTTGATCCATTTGATAAATCTTGATCAAGAATTTTAGATAAGTTTGATCACATTTTGACATGATTGAACATTGATGTCTCTTCTTCCTAATCAATATTGTGATTGGTGAGAAGGTTTACAAATTGATTTGATTCTCTATAGATACATTTCTTAGTGTGAAATCTTCCACTTTTATCGTGTCTATGATGGGGCATATTATATCAAGCCATTTATAGAATTTCTAGTTTTGAGCCTTTCAATTTTTTATTGAATTTATATAGATTAATGAATCTCTTTCAATGTGAATGTTTTTTATATCCTCTCATTTATACAATTTGACTCCATAAAGTGCACTAAATTCCATTTCTCCATGAGGAGGTTTTTTTAGATAGCCCAAATTAGAGAAGTGGTACTATTTCATAAGATGCATCAAACACCAAAAGCTCATAGGTTGCCATGAGATGCCCCATCAAATTTTAACTTTAATCTACCATTAGGAGGGGTCATCCATCTTACTTTTAATCATTTTTCTTGATTGTTTGCTTGAGAGTCGTCGTTTTGATTCATGGGGGATTTTTAGTATAGTCCAATATTTCATTATTTGATTATCATAGTTTGTGAATATTTTTTTATTAGAGTTTCAACATTTAACATTCAAGAATCCACTTATTTCAACATCAATTATTTGTATGACTTCACCAATATCAACTTGCATGTCTTTAAAAATTATATAATTCCTTTCTTTCCATATTTACCAATTAACCATGGATATCATAACCTAGCCCAAGAGGATTTGTTGTTTTACCAATAAATCCTATTGAAAGGCCCTAGACCAACCTAACCTCTCGAGTAACCAACACTAGCATTATCTAGCAAAGGGACACCATAATAGGAGATAGTTAACAATCTCATTTGCATTAAAGCATGAAGGACATCTTGATGGGCCTGAGATACCAATTGAGTTCAATATGTCCTTAGTTAAAATATTTTCTATGTAAGCAGTCCATACAAAATAACCCAATTTCAATAGCATATATGATCCCTAATAGAGATCCAATGATCGCCAAGGTTCATAAAGAACATAGTCTTGATTCTAATATCCTAATTTGATAGAGTAGTTTCCAAATTTGGCTCCACACTAAATATTTTTTTCCTCCTAGTGATATATAATTGTTTTTCTTTCCCAATTGATCTTTGAGTATGATTTTGGCTACTTCTAAAATGGTAACCTCACTAAGATCTTCCCAAAATCATTTATCACCATTTACTCTATTTCTTTTGATGACATAGTTTGCAACTTTTTCCCCCACACATCATCCATAATTTCCTTGTTATCACAAAGTTATGAAATATCCATCAAAATTCCATGCTCAATTCAAGATTCTACCCAAAAATTTGTAGACTTTCCAATGTCTATTACCTAAGGCAAATGATCAATGATGAGATGCCTACAATTCATTATAAACTTCCATATGTGAGATTCACTTGAGGGTTTGGCAATGGTTAAACTTTTGTTTGGATCCTCATTTTCCAAATACTTATTTTGAATCACCTTACTCCAAAGATTCAAGGATTTCCATTCATTCTCCAAACCAATTTAGGTCAAAGTGCAACATTTTGGGCTAAAGAGTTGCATTGTGAGATCTACCATCATTTTTATAATTCCTTCTTATATCCCAATTTAATAAGGGAATTATTTTTATTTTATTCAAGATTTCCCATAGAAATATCTTTAATACTTCATCAATGGTATGCATCCATATTTTTTGTTAATTATAGATGTGACACCATATATATTGGGATTATTAAAAGAACAAATTTAATCATCAAAATTCTTCCTTCTATAATTAACCAATTAACTTTCCATGGCTCAAATATAGCTTTACATGCACTGAATTTATCTTACCATAGTTTGATTCTAAAATACTTACTTGGAGTAGCATCGATATTGAAGACCAAAACATTTTTAGTACTTCTTTGTATTGATTTCCTTGTGTTGAGGAAAAAAAATATTTTTCTTTATTGATTAATTGACTAGAAATAGAAATGTAGCTATCAAGAGTGGTATTGATCCTAATAGATTATTTGATTTGAGCTTCCTCATATAAGAAGGCATCATCAACTAATTGTTGATGAGTAATGAGATCCATATTTCTAACAATTTGTACTATGTGCCAATAACTCATAATGGACTTTTCCTCAACTGCTCTACCACGGGATGCTACTATTATTATGAAGAGGAAGGGAGATAAAGGGTCTACTTGTCTAAGGCCCCTTGAATAGTTGAAAAAACTATATGGACTTCCATTAACTAAAATAAAGTATATAGGGGTAGAGATGAAATTGCAAATCTAATCCAACCAATTTTCTCCAAATCAATTTTTTTTTATAATTTACATTAAGAATAGCCAACTTACCCTATCATAAGCCTTATTGATATCCAACTTAATCACCATACTTTTATCTTAGAAATGATAATTGAATTAATTGCCTCATGAGCCACTATAATCCCATCAACTATACTTTGACCTACTATAAAAACATTATGCTCAAAGGAGATAATATCATGAATAATTTTCTTTAATTTTTTCACCATAACTTTTGAAATGGTTTTGTAAATAGTGTTACATAGTGAGATTGGTCAATAGTCCATAAAGGAGATGTAGTCCATTTTTTTTTGGAATGAGAGCAATGTGTGTGTTATTTATATCTTTCAGAGTCTTATTTGACTTATGTTAATCCTCCATTACCTCCCATGCATCTCTTCCAATGGTTTCCCAAAAAAATTTATTCAAACATGCAAGGAACCTATCCATACTAGGGGCTTTGTTAAGTTGAAGTTGAAAAGTTTCTTGTTTAAAGCCTCCAACTCAATTATTGGATTCGTCAACATCTTATTGTTTTCTTCCTTTATTGAGCAAGGAATTTTATTTAGTAAATGATTCATGTCTCAATAACCTATGGTACCATTATCCACTTGCATATTTTGAAAAAAATGAGTCTTATTTGCAATGGATATATTCTCTTTGTCAGAGATTGACCATTAGAGGATGAAATGTTGTTAATTATATTTTGGCTTCTCTTGATTTTCAATGCATTATAGAATATTTTTTATATAAATATCCTTCAACCAACCAAGTTTCTCTAGATTTGGATTTCTAATAAATCTTCTACCTAAAATTTCTACATAAATAATCAAAAAATATAAGTATTTGATTCCACCCTAGATAATAAATTTGGGAAAGTAAATGTTTAGTAAATAAAATAGATAGATAAAGGTATTTATATGGAATCCTAATGTAGATATATTGTAACAAATGGTTGAAAGTGATTTTTCAATGTAGGAAATTTAGTGATGCTTGGATAAATATTTTGGAATCAATAAATTATATTTGTTGTTATGTGTCATTTTTGTAATTGTGAGATTGATGACACACCTATGGATCTAACCTATGTAAGTGTGGATCTAATATATATGCATAATATATCTCTATAAACCTGTGAATATTTTCCTTAAATCTATCTTGAATATCTAAATATGTTTTTACATAAAAAACTAGTTTGTTGTGATCAAGAGTTTTCACATGATAGGGATAGTATCTCACTTATGTCAAACCACATAAGGATACCAAGTCAATAACCTTAAAAATTATAAAAAATAGTAAGAAAGCATGTAATAGATGCCCTATATGATCCAAGAAAATAGTATAGTGTCGATGTCCATTGAATACTCAAATGATAATGTTATGATACTTTTATGAATTATAGGTGATATCTAGGTTTATAAAAAATTAATTAAAGTTAGCCTTAAATTAAAATACAAGGGTCAAAATTTTTAAAAATGAAAGGCTTCACATGTTTAGTTGGCACATAATAATCAATTTCAAAGAGTAAGGTTGTCCAAAATTTAAATTTGAATTTGTAAAGTTTAGGGGTCATTTTTTTAAACTTTCACATCTAACCTAGTTCATTTGTGCAACGATGGATCCAAATAATGGTAGGGAATATTATTTTGGGGATTAAAACCAATTCCTAGGAGTGTAGATGGAAATAGATAAGGATTAAGTTACATTTCAACTATCAATAAAGTTGTGTCATTTGTACACTTGTTATCCTATAAAAGATAGTTGAGTTAACGTAAGTCTAAAATGAAGGAGCAAAGTGAAAGGTATATAATTTTCACCATTAAATTCCTCCAGCACCTTGACTACATAAAAATATAAAGAGAATATGTGTAAAAATAAAAATCAAGCAACCAATATGAAAGTAAATTTATTCACTCATAAATAAGATATGGATATGGATGCCACTTCTTAGAACATGATCCCTTAGAAAAAACACCTTAGAAACCTACAAAACAAGAAAAATAATTCAATAAGTAGTATCATATAGGCCTCAAAACCAATCTAATTTATACTAGTTATAATCAAGATAAATATAAATAAGAGAAAAGGGTTAAGATATATTCAACGTGTGGTGGAACAAGGATACTATATGTGGTAGAAACCAAAAGATATTTCCTTGAGTAAACAAAATTAATTTTTACCATCTAAAATATTATTTTGATCATATGATAGTATCTCCAACCATGCTCAAGAATAAATTTTAGTGATCTTGTATGCGCCCTCTAATGTAAAGAATGCAATTAAGTTAGACCTAAGAGTGGAATGTATGTATAATAAGATAAACCTTGAAAAGCTCAATGATCATTTATGTAAAGGTACCATCGGGTGACACGTAACAAATTACTAAAATTTATACTCATGAAAGAACAAATAAAAATGGATAGCAAAATGTTCCCACTATTACCCCCAAATAAGGCTACAAAAGTAGCCATAATGTTGGATAAGGATCCTAGAAGCATAGAAAATGTGAGATACCATAATGATAAAATTGTTAGGGAATCATATAACCATTATAAATATTCTATCATAATATGTAAATGTGATTACCATATATACATGAACAAATTATATTAGCATAAATTCTTAGGAGATAGGCTTGATAGTCATAGGCAGCAATTTAATCTCATTAAAAAGACCATATTAGTTACATATATGACAAAAAGTGCTTATGATAACCATGAGAATCATATATCAAAGCATGTAAATGGATCGTAATTGGAGTGTGGCCAATGACATAAGGGACATCCCCCCTCATGGGAGACACCATCAAATAAAGTACATATGCAAGTTTAAATAGCTAGAGAATTCAAAAGCTCCAAACCTCAACCAAAGATGAGTACATGAGCTAATAAGTCTTTGTGTTCCAAATAATGTAGTTTGTATCCACCTTCATTTAAATCAATCTCATCATGATAAGAAGTAGAACTATTGGTAGATGTACTTGTTATATATATGGGATCGGTGTAGAACCCTATTAGAAATTAAGATATTATATTAGTAATAATTATAAATAAATAAAATGAGAATTGCAAGATACACATATTAAACACATTATATATATTCATGGGGAAAAACCCTACAAATCAAAATTATATCATTATATTATAAAACACTAACATAATGGTCTATTAAAACACATAAAAACTATTAGAGTTATCATGCATTAGCTAATAATTAATTACTCTTTAATTGATTATTAGTCTAATTTATTCTCGTACACTTAAGCTAAACTTAGGTGTGTTTTATGCTTTATTAGTTGAGCTAATATTAGATCATTATGTCACATATCATGTGATGTTGACACTTATCATTATCTGATCTCTTTCTCATTTAGGGTTTTGCTCTTATAAGAACTCCATTGTTCTATGTTCCTCCTTGATTTGTTTTGTCCTTGTTGCCAAAAAGACATAGACAAGATATATACATTTGATATTACAAGACAGATACAGTTGATGATGATTTGATGGTGCAGTTGATGATGATTTGATGGTGATACACAACATATATAAGATATATAAGGCAGATTCATTTGATGGATACATTTGATGGTTTGTGCAGATGGTATACATTGTATACAAGACACATAAGATACATTGTATACATTTGTATATACATTTGTTCATTCTCGGGTTGACTTTGTATACATTTGTGCATTCTCAGGATGACTTTGTATACATTGGTGCATTCTCATATGGGCAGACAGTTCAAATGATATGTTTGTGCAAGTTTGTTGAAATTGTGACTATATGCAAATGCAGTTATATGAGTTGAAAAAGGATTTATATCATATGATATACATTGACAAAGAAGGTTTTAATATGCATTTGCATAAAGTGGTCTTATTAATAAGACTTAGTATATATGGTTTATTTCAAAGTCATTGTTTTTACAAGGCTTATGTCATGGTAATTTAAGTATAAAAGCCTAAAGGTATTGTCATATTTGTGGACATAAGCATTTGATATGGATATTGAAATAAAAAATGAGAATTATATCCTATCTCAAGAATATGGTTTAATTCCACTAAAGTCGTGAACTTTCCAATTAGGTTTCGGGTTTTAGAAGAAGGTAAATGTTGATGTTTTTTAATCTATTGATCACCGGGTCCTTTTAGGGCACACCGGGATAGGCAGTCAAGAGATGTATATGATTGAAAGCTCTTTTTGTAAGGATAAACTTTGTAACATGTTTCTCTCGACTTAGGGTTTCAGTTTTATGTAAGGTATCTCAAGATTCAGTTGTGATGATGAGGATGGTCTCTGAGATTTGACAAAGCAACAGTGAGCTTCAGCTTGACAGTTAATTTTAGACTCAAAGACTTCATTTGCCAGCATTTTTCAGGTGATATTATTTTCATTTGGGGTTCATTTTTGTGGTTTATTGTTAAGGGTTTTTCCATGATGACAGTTTTGATTTGTTTCTTCAAATATTTTCCTTGAGATATTAGATAGTTTATTAACTATCTTGTTTGCTATTGTTGAAAAGATAGTTTAACGATTATTTTGGACAATTGTTGTAATCAAATGGGATAAACCTTGAATGATCTCAAATCAATTTTGCAAATGACATTGTTTGACTATATGGATCTGTCAGTTATTTGTTCAAAAGGAAAATTATATGCATAGTTAAACTATTTCAGTTACAGATTCAAAGTGTTTCATGAAAGAAGGAAAGCATTGGGAAAAGGGTTATTGCTTTGTTAAGCAAGTAAAAGAAAAAGTAGGTTTTTAGTTTGAATAACATGGGTTAGTGGTTTGCAACGAAATGAAGTTTCATTGTGACAGTTATCACCGTTTAATGGCTTTTTTAGTTACAAGCTCAAGTATGAGCTGCTCTAAAGGATATAAAATTTTTTCTGAGTTTTAGGTTCGGTTGGTTGAACATAATGTAGAAATCACAATTTATATATGTGATTCTTATACTTTGTAATTGCTATGTTATAAAGATCTTGAGAAAAGATGCAAAAAATTATTTTTGAAAAGATTGTGCACAAAACAGTGAAGTGTACTTAGTATACTATATGTCTTAAAGGTTCCATACTATGAATCTTTGGGACATATAATATATTAGAGTAAATTTGTAATGATTTGCAAAGAGACAAACTGATCCTTTGTAGTTTATTTTTATGTCTAAAAGAGTATTTGGTAGCCAATGAGGCAGTTTGTACTTGCCAGTGAGGCACTTTTAATGTCAGAGAGACACATTGCCAGTGAGGCATTCTTGTAACCAGTGAGGTTATTTGGTCAGTGAGGCCATTTTTCCCTGTGAGGCATTTTGTAACCAATGAGGTTTTTTGGTCAGTGAGGTCATTCTTGCCAGTGAGGCATTTTTTAACCAGTGAGGTTCATTAAGCCAGTGAGACAATTTTTGCAAGTTGTTTTTCTACCCTAAGAGGGTTTTCCACTCTGGAAATTCACTATGTTATGGTTCTTTATTTTGGTTTCATTTGTGATCTTATTGTTTCATAGTAATACATTTTCGCACATCAAATTAGGTGTATCTTTTTATGGGATCTTTCACATCACTTTGTGCCTTATTGTACTTGCACTATGTTATAAAGTGCCATGAGGGGGTTTGATGTTTTTCCTTTGTTTTCCATCATACCTTTTTCAAGTGAGTGTTCCTTCCACGACAGCAGCCTCATTCATGTGTGACTTTTTTTCACACCCTTTATATGTGGGTACTTTCATTTTTGCATGTACAGATGTTCATGATTCTTCTTCATGCACTTCTTTTTGGCATTCAGTTTTAGTGTACCTGTCACACCTCTCCCTTTTCAACATTATGGGGGGTTTCTATTGTTGGTGTTAATGCTTCTTTGGTTTCGTGTTGGAGTGAGCTATGTATATAGTATTTGTTCCTATGTACTAGGTGGATGCAGTGGCTGGTTACCCATGCATTTCAGTGAGATGGAGCACTTACCATATGGACACTCTTGCATTCATGTTTTTAGCATTTCAACAGTCATTCTTTGATAGTGTTTGCAACTTCTTCATGCTTCAGTGGTGTTCTTTTGTTCATCCTTTGTTCCTATCTTTTGGGACAACATTTTCTTGTTTGGAGGCTTCTTCAGTCCTTCACTTGGATTTCATCTCTTTTTGGAGTAGAGTTTTTCCCATGAGGTTTTCTCTATTTCTCCACATTATAGAGATATTTTGTTTGTACATGGGTACCTTTTTTGGCCTTTTTTTTCGGGACCCATCATGTATTCTTTTTAGGGTTTTTAGCTACTCCCTAAGTTCATCTTAAGGGGGGGTGTTAGAGTTATCATACATTAGCTAATAATTAATTACTCTTTAATTGATTATTAGTATAATTTATTCTTGTACACTTAAGCTAAACTTAGGAGTGTTTTATGCTTTATTAGTTGAGCTAATATTAGATCATTATGTCACATCTCATGTGATGTTGACACTTGTCATGATTTGATCCCTTTCTCATTTAGGGTTTTTCTCTTATAAGCACTCAACCCTCATTGTAATTAAATCGCGGAGAATATATGGAGCTTTCATATCTTCTTGAAAGTCTCTTCTGTAGCTTTTTCTTGTTGAGGAATATAGCATTCTTTGTTTGCATATCTCTTGCGTGGAAGGTGCATTTATTTTTTGTTTGATCCTGTGACTCATGGTTTTGTGCTTGTTTCACAATTCTAACAAAAACTTGGGGAAACACTTATTCTTACTTACACATGGCCAATAGTACCTTTTGTGCATGTAGTGAGAGAATTCACTATTAATCTCTAAAATTAAATGTCTCTCAATGAGAAGGAAACTCCCTAAATGTACAAGAAGAGGTTGAAAAATACTTGAAGAGATATTTTCCATATCTATTCAAAACTACCATTTATAAATAATTAATAATATAATAGATTAAATTATATTACTAATTATTAATTATTTAAATTGTATATGCTTTATAAATCATATAATATGCATAAGGTTTATGGCCTTATATTAGAACAATATAAATCTTATAAGGGTATGACCCCTAATAACATTATGTTCTAATGCTTGCCCATAATTTTAGTAGGGGCATCACCTATTAATTTATATAAAAGAAAAAATGAAATGTCCCATTAATGTCTTCTTTAATGATAACAAATAAGGACATAAATATATGACAAAATGAAGACCATGTACTATGGACTACATGAAGGTCATTTGTCATAATTTATAAGATTCCAAGTGTTTTAAAAATGATTCTTTACAAGAGGCCATATTAAAAATTTATTTGAGCCTACAACTCCTTGAAAACTATCCTCCCCGAGGGTTATTACATAGTTCTTGTAGGTCTTATATAATGTGATGCTTTTAGAAATGAAATATGTACAAAGAAAATAATTTACAATATGTCTAGAGGTCTTATATTATGCATGTTAGGTCATACATCCACGTATATGGTGAGTAGGAGGTTCCATTAACATGCACACTCACCCTTAATGGAAACTCCTTAAGGCCAAGAATTGTTATGAATTTAGAGAATTTGGTATTACATAGGTTTGATATGTGAATGATGGGATTCCAACCTAGTTCTTCTTGATCATAGCATATCTTCCACCTAAAAATTAACCAATTGAGAATGGAGAGAAATTTTATGATGAAAAACTTTCCCTTGAGTGAAGTTCCCATGATCTTCAATATGATTTTCTCTCCGTTTTTCAAAAATAAGAGTTTTTGGTAAGAATAAAATAGCTTTGGTTATCATATAGTAAAGTGAGACTTTTACTAGTACTCAAATCTTTACTAATCTTCTAAGTCACATTGATTCCATAGTAGCTACTTTTGTATTCAACCTTTTGATTAATAAGACCTAGAAGGTATCTTGTTTAAGTATTAATCCATCCATGGGATAACACTTGCACAATTTCTTTTGAAGACATAGCGTAATGTAGATTTATTATAAATAAGATCACTAGAATAGTTAGTAATACAATAATTAAATAAATTTTATTCTTGGTGCAAGAATAAAGATCAAAATAAACAATACTTTCACTCTCCATTTATCATCTTTCAATGATAAGATAATATTTTATAAAAATCTATATGTAATATCTATTATATAAATAATATCTAGTCTAAATTGGTAAGTTAAATCAAACTTATTACAATATAAGCTTGGTCTTTTTATATGAGAGATTGAGGGTTTAAATCAATAACAATTATAATAACAAATGGTTTGGCCATATTACATTTCTTATAATACTATGTATACTTTATTTTGAAATACTATAGTTACATTGGATGAAAATGGATAGATTTGTTATCTCTAATATTTAATTCAATAATAAGTGATGGCTACCCTTGCTGATCACATAACAAATCAACTTCACAATGAATTCAATCAAAGAGAAATTCAACAATAATGATAGGAAGTTCAGGATGTCTCCTTAACAGTCTTGAACAACCAAATACAATGAATGACAAAAGTATATAAATGCAGACTTTATTAATAATGATTTCAATAGGAAAGTGTTATGAATCCGACTTCCCACTATTACATTCCCATTACAAATATGACAGTACATATGCTATCAGCCTACAACAATCGACCTTTCCTATGTGCAGCAAAATAGTCCTATTTCCTATCTTCACAACCGACTCTCTACATACTCAGCCTCCTATCAACTGTTTGCTTTTTACAAACTTTTCAAAACACGACCACACCTAGAATTTGTGATCAACCACATTCAAATAGACTGTGATCAAGCATTTCCAAACCGACACCACAATAGTTGCATCCCAACTGTCAATGGTAGTTAACCAACTAGGAGTTTATTCTACCAATAACTTTGACTACACAGATTTCCTATCCCAATGATGATAGGAAATAACGACATAGACTTCCTCTCTCAATGATGTCAGAAACAAACCGAACTATCAATCTTTCAAAAAAAAACAAATGAGTTTTATTTCATCTAACTAGTCTACAAAACCAATGACCAAACAAAAGAGAAAAATGAACAAAGGAAAAAAAGGAAATGAAAAGGGGAAGATGATGCCCCTACATCAGACTCCCTGGGTAGAAAAGATTCATGAGCTCCTGCTCATGAGGTTGGCAACTGAATGACCCCTCTAATTGATCTCATCCTTTGTGAGCTAGGAAGCATCTTCAATGGGACGATTGCTCCACTTGACAAGATACTTAAAGTACTCATGCTTACGGGTCTTCTTCAGTAACTGCTTGTCCAGAATGCATTCTATTTGTGGTGGAGTAGAGACTATTCGATATTGTTCTTCAAGAGATGAAATTGTTGCTTCAGTTCCATCCACTTCTATATCCCCCTTATATGGATACAAATCTTCCATGTTGAAAATAGGAGATATGTTCAAATTTGCAGGCAAGGAAATCTCATATGCATTGGCAGAGAACTTCCTAAGTATTTGATAGGGGCCAATCTTCTTCATCTTGAGTTTATTGTATGTTCAAGTAGAAATCTCTCCTTTCGAAGGTGAGCCAATATAAGGTCTCCAATCTAAAACTACAATTGCCTCTGCGTTTGATCAACATACTTCTTGTATTGCATATTGCTAGCTTCCATGTTTTGTTTCACCCTCTCTTGAATGTCATGAATGACTTGAGAAAAATCATCTCCATCTACACTCCTCTTCTCCATTCCAGCAAGATCTATAAGTTCAAACACACCTCTAGGGTGCATTCCATACATCACATAGAAAGGGTTC
Organism: Sequoia sempervirens; assembly: GCA_007258455.2. NCBI lineage: Eukaryota > Viridiplantae > Streptophyta > Pinopsida > Cupressales > Cupressaceae > Sequoia > Sequoia sempervirens. The sequence continues at coordinate 284,606 of VDFB02322743.1, read as the reverse complement.
AATCGTATACTTTTATTTGGAGAATCATTATAGGAAAATTTAGCCTGTGCCAACATCAAATCCCAATTTTTGGGTGAACCACCAACAAGATTTCTTAACAGATTACCAAGGCTTCTATTCACAACCTCAGTTTGACCATCCATTTGTGGATGATAAGCAGAACTAAAGTTTAGATTTGTGCCCAATTTCTTCCATAGGGTCCTCCAAAAATGACCCACAAACTTAGTATCCCGATTAGAAATTATGCTTCTTGGAATACCATGCAACCTTACAACTTCTTTAAAGAACAAATTAGCAATGTTAGTGGCATCACTAGTCTTCTTACAAGGTATGGAATGCAGCATTTTTGAAAATCTATCTACCACAACAAAGATTGAATCATTGCCCCTTTGTGTACGAGGTAAACCCAAAACAAAATCCATACTCACTGAGTCCCAAGGCTTGGTTGGAACTAGTAACGGATGATAAAGCCCAACATTTTGACTTCTTCCTTTAGCATGTTGACAAATTTTGCACCTTTCCACATACCTCTTCACATCTACTTGCATCTTTGGCCAATAATAATGAGTGCTTAGTTGTAGATAAGCCTTATCCTACCCAAAGTAACCAGCAAGACTACCACAATGCTTTTCCTGCAACAAATTATCTCTCATGGAGCCTTTAGGGATACACAACTTGTTCCCCTTGAACAACAAACCTTCTTGAATCATGTAATCTATCCATGGCTCTTTGTTCCTGCAAATAGGATCATGGCAAGCTGCAAATGCCTCTTTAAAATATGCATCCTCTCCATACAATTCCTTCAAACTTTCAAACCCCGCACTGTTAGTTTGTATTTCACATAACAACAAATTCTTCCTACTTAGAGCATTAACAACTTTATTCCTTTGGCCACTCTTATGTTTCAAAACAAAATTAAAACTCTGAAGATACTCAACCCACTTGGAATGTCTTTGATTCAACTTGTGTTGGTTATTGATAAATTGCAAAGCATGGTTATCCATGTATACAATGAATTCTTTAGGTAGCAAATAATGTCTCCATTTTTTTAATGCTTGAACCAAAGCATAGAATTCCAAATCATAAGAAGAATACTTCCTTTTTGCATCATTGAGTTTCTCACTAAAGAATGCTACTGGTTTACCTTCTTGACTCAGGACTACCCCTATATCCAACCCACTAGCATCACATTCCACTTGGAACACCTTGTCAAAATCAGGCAAAGCAAGAATGGGCTACTCACTTACCTTCTTAAGAAATCTGAAATTTTCTTCAGCCTCCTTACTCCAAACAAATGGTCTTTTATTCCCCTTAATAGTCTCCAATATAGGTGCCACTACATGACTGAAATTTCTTATAAACTTTCTATAAAAACTAGAAAGACCATGAAAGCTCCTTACCTCCATTACACTTCTTGGTTTTGGCCAATCAAGTATGGCTTGAACCTTCTCCTTATCCATCTTTAGCCCATCTTTGGACACCACAAATCCCAAGTAAATCAGTTTAGTCTGCAAAAACACACTTTTTCAGATTGATCTGCAATTTCTCTTCATGTAGCCTCCTCAAAACCTTCCTCAAATGTTTTATATGCTCCTCTTTAGATCTACTAAACACCAAAATGTCATCCAAATATACAATCACAAATTTACCAAGAAATGGTTTCAAAACCTCATTCATTAGTCTCATAAAATTACTAGGGGCATTGGACAATCCAAAAGGCATAACTAGCCATTCATACAACCCATCACTGGTCTTAAAGGTTGTCTTCCATTCATCCCCTGGTTTGATTCTTATTTGATGATAACCACTTTTCAGATCTATCTTGGAAAAATGCATGGACCCACTCAAACAATCCATTAGATCATCTATTCTAGGTATAGGAAACCTATATCTTATAGTAATCTTATTAATATCCCTTGAATCTGTACACATACGCCATTCCCCTCCTTTCTTTGGCACAAGTATTGTGGGAACAACACAAGGACTTAGGCTTTCCCTTATCAAACCCTTCTTCAAGAGGTCCTCCACTTGATTTCTTATCTCTTCATTTTCCATAGGTGTTAACCTATAGGCAGCCTTGTTTGAAAGGTTAGCTCTTGGAATCAAATCCATATGATGGCTAATGCTTCTCATAGGAGGCAATTCATTAGGAAAATAAGATGCAACAATATCCATATTCTCATTCAAAATATCTTGTACTTCAATAGGAAAATCATCAAGTATTGTAGAAGTCATTACACATCTAGGTTTAAGAACCAAAGCAAACCCTACTTCCTCTTCTTTCAAATCATGAAGAAATTCCTTAGCACTTACCACCATTACCTTACTACTACTGCTACTGTTGTTGTCCTCTTCTTTCTCTCTTATGGCAAGGTATGCTTCTCTCCATCCTTTTCAATGGTATATGTATTCTCTCGTCCATCATGTGCCACTTTCCTGTCAAATTGCCATGGTCTTCCAAGAAAAACATGACACACATCCATTGGCATTACATCACATAAAACACTATCTTTATAGCTCCCAATTTGAAACTCAACATAGGCCTACTCACTAACCAATATTCGATGACCTTTTTGTAACCAAGACACCTTATACGGAGAGGGGTGTTTAATCCTTTTCAGATTTAACTTTTCTACCATCTCAGCTGCAACAATATTATCTATGCTACCACTATCTATAATGAGTTTACAACATTTACGTTGTGACTTACACTTGGTTTTGAACAATGATCTCCTTTGAATTGGCTCTTGACTTTCTTTTTGTGGCTTCAACAACACCCTCTTGAGTAATAAGGACTCACCTGATTCTGGTTCATCCTTGTGGTGTATTGGTGACCCCACACTCTCTTGATCTGCATGTACAACCTGATTACTCTCAAATTTTGAATGTCCCCCTTGAGATGATTCAGAGCATTCCCAACTCTTGTGCCCATATTGGTTGCACTTAAAACATTTTCCTGCAAATCCTCTACCTCTACCTTGTGAGCCACCCCTTCCATAAGACCTTCCCCATTTGCTTTGATAACCACCTCTCTCATTATTGGTTGTCCCACTTGAACTTCTAGCCTCTTCTCCTTGATGATGTTGTTTCCCCCTTCCTCTAAAACCTCTTCCTCTCTTCTTCTCTTGTTGACTTTGCTTTCTTTGCAACTTCTCCTCTGCCTTTAGGGCAAGTTGATAAGCCTCTTCTAGGCTTCTAGGGGACAGAAGGCTTGTTTCATCTTGTAAACTATACTTGAGACCATTCACATATCGGGCTATTTTCTCCACATCTTCCTCACCATGCCCTCATCTGATTACCAACTTGTAGAATTCCTCTGTATAGTCTTTCATAGGCATCTTTCTGCTTCAAATTTTGAAATATCTTAAAGAGATTATTTTGATAGTCGCTTGGAAGGAATTTGTCCTTCAACTTGGCCACCATTTGATCCCAAGAGTTGATCTTCTCCTTATTCTTCCTTCTTCTCTCGGTTTGGAAAAAGTCCCACCACATGGCAGCATGGCCCTTCAATTTGGTACAGGCAAACTTCACTCTCCTTTCCTCTGCCACACCCTCATATTCAAAATACTTGTCCAATTCGTTGATCCAATCAATCAAATCTTCACCATTGAGGCTATTTTGGGTTTAGAAACCACACTCATGACTGTCCTCAACAGTCTTTCCTCAAATCCTTCTTGTTGCTCCCCCTATCCTTCATCATTCTCTGTTGTTCTTCCTCCTCATCACTTGCACCCTCATCAGGGATCCCTCTTCTTTGTGCCCTCTTTAAGGCTTCCATTCTTGCAATCAAATGTTGCATCATCTCAGGAACTCCCTCACCATAGTCTCTTCTGCCTCTGCCTCGGGCTCCTCCTCTACCCATTCTCCTTCGAGGCATTCTGACTATTCACCAACGCCCAATCACTTCAGGCTCTGATACCAAATGATGGCCAACCTTGTCGATCACATAACAAATCAACTTCACAGTGAATTCAATCAAAGAGAAAGTCAACAATAATGATAGGAAGTTCGAGGTGTCTCCTTAACAGTCTTGAACAACCAAATACAATAAATGACAAAAGTATATAAATGCAAAGTTTATTAACAATGATTTCAATAGGATGGTGTTATGAATCTGACTTCCCACTGTTACATTCTCGTTACAAATATGACAGTACATATGTCATCGGCCTGCAACAATCGACCTTTCCTATGTGCAGCAAAACAGTCCTATTTTTTGTCTTCACACCTGACTCTCTGCATACTCGACCTCCTGTCGACTATTGCTTTATATAGACTTTTCAAAATTTGACTGCACCCAGACTTTGTGATCGACCACATACAAATAGACTGTGATCAGGTATTTCCAAACCGACACCACAACGGTTGAATCTCAACTGTCGATGGCAGTTAACCAACCAGGAGTGTATTCTACCAATAAATTCAACTACACAGATTTCTTGTCCCAACGATGATATGAAATAATGACATAGACTTCCTATCCCAACGATGTCAGAAACAAACCAAACTATCCATCTTTCAAACAAAACCAAAGGAGTTTTATTTCATCTAACTAGTCTGTAGAGCCAACAACTAAACAAAAGACCAAAATGAACAAAGAACAAAAAGGAAATGAAAAGGGGAAGATGATGCCCCTGCATCAATAAGTAAGTTAATTATATACATGACTTAAAAAATGAAAATGATGTAATGATCTTTATTAAGGAGATCATAAAGATGTTTATGAATTAAAAAATGTATGATCTTTCAAGAGAAAAGAAATAATCATCCTACTAAACATATAGTAAGGAGTGAGCTATCATTTTCAAGTTTGTTTTTTGGAAAGTTTCTTAAGACAACAAGCACCCATTATAAGTAGGTGCTTAATGCCCAAAAATTTTAGAGGATTATGCTAATACATAATATTCATAAAAAAAATTAAAAACAAACATTCTGGTGGTATAAATAACAAATTTGTCTTTTTTCACACTATCCAAATTTTGTAACTCGGTCTTCATAATTTGTGTGAAATTTAATAGATCTAGCAATTAATTTCAGTTCTTGTAAAGACCTATCTAGGATGCCAATTGAAGATTGAGATTATGTAATGATAAAAAGTAGAGATGTCACAGTGTAATACCCCCTAAAGATCTAATGTTCCTAGCATCTTTTACAAAGATACATAAATTCTTGAGTAATGCTCTCATAATAAACATCTACTACCTTATCATCTAGTCTAAAATAAGTTGAAAAGATATCAAGAGATCCTTTACAAATTATCTATTATAGGGTAATAGTAGTTGATAGATTCATAGGGGCTTAAAGACTTGATCTTTTCCATAAGCTTACAAGGAGAATTGAAACTTTTACATAGTATTGGGATGCAAGGTTCAAATTTTGTTAAAAAATCATGAAGGATAGATTCAAGATTCTACACTAGTGTTTTTATTTAATAAATGCATCTTATAATGAGAATTTTTAATTTACTCTTTTAAAGAGACAAACTTTGATGAAGGTAAGTGCAAAATAATGGGTCCAATTTTTGGTCAAGAAGTGGAAGTGTTTTTTCTTGAAAATCAAAGTTTTTCATAGTTGGAGTAAAAATTTGAAGTACTTATGTATAGACTAAGATTTAGTGTCTAGTTTTCAAACATGTAATTTATTCTAATATCTAGATGATACAAGTTGATTTTGAATAGGATGTAAAAAAAAACAAAAAAATTAAAGTCTTTTTGGAGAAAGATGTGTATTATGGTGAAGTTTGATTATGATATTTTTTTATAATTTTTTCTAAATATATTATTTAATTATTTTTATTGGCCCTAATTTCTATTTTTAAAAACCCCTCATATACAACTAACATAATTTTAAATAAACTAATCATAAATTTCAAATTATTAAAAAAATTCTAATACTGACATTTCAAGTTTATGAACTACTTTCCTCAAAAATTAATTAATAAATAGAAAATATGTTTTATTTTCATCAAATTATGAACATATAATTTTTTGTCATCTATAATAGGTTTTTAACTTCATGACTTTTTTTGAAAAATTCATTAGCCATATTACTAATGTTGGGTTTTCTCTTGTTTTCATGGCATTGTACTTATAAGTCCAAGATTGAGAGTTAGGTTTCCAAGCCTAAAACAAAAATAAAACTGCACATTTCAAATTTCAAATTTTATTGAATGCATATCTTCTCCAAAATGTGTACATGTTCTAAAAAGGAACCTATATAAGATGTAAATAGAAATGGGTACCTATTTCATTTTAAAAAACTTATCCATTTTAAAATGGATGCCAATTCCATGCAAGTAGGAGTTTAGATTAGGTAGCTAAATCTTAAATAGGTACTAATTTTTTTACAAAATGGATACCTATTTCTTTTGAGATTTTTTCTACTCATGAAACTTCCACTAAAAGTGGACCCATTAGCTTGCACTTACCCTTAAAATTAGTTTTCCTCTTTCAACAAATGAATATTTCTTTTGGTTAAATGAATGAATTATTTAGCAATTGTTGTGAATGCACACTCCAAGCCATTCTTCTAAGACAATCAACAAGGATGTTTAGGCCCCACTAATCCTAACTAGGGTGCATATTTAGAGTTGTGTTCTCAATTGAACCCTTTTTCTTACCCTTCAAGAGACTCCTTTTTGAAAAAAAGATTTCCTTTCATTAGAATTAGTTTTCTCCTTTAGCTTTTGTATATTTCGACTTGTCTAGGGTTTACATGTTTGAGTTTGCCCCACTTTTTTCAAGGTTTATTACTTCCTAGATTTAGTTTTAGATACTCAATTGCTGGTTAATCTAGAGTTACCTTTACCTCTTCTATTTAATTGTTGTAAATTGAAATTTCAAGTCAATTTACCGACTTTAGTCATTCCCATTATTGAAATTTTAATAGGTCACACTTTATTTCTATATGAATATTTGGATTATAGTTTCTTCATTTTAAAAAATTACTCATTCATTTCACCAAATGTATCTTAAATGAAATTGGTTCACAACACTTTATTGTTCATGAATACAAATGGTTCACCTAGTTCTCACTACATTTAGATATGTAGATTAAGCATTAGAACTTCCAAAAAAAAAATTAGACATCTTAATAAAATAGAATGCCTTTGTGATATGAGACAATTATCACAATCATAAGTATCATAGATATCCACTAAAAAGAAGCCTATAATTTCAACTTATTTTCTTTATTTTCAACCTTCTCTTTTTGTCTATATCATTATTTAATTGTTAGCCTCGATGTTTCTTTTCTTTCTATCACACTATACTTCATTTACTGTGTTCCCTTTGACTGTAACATGGCGAGGATTGTACATGAAATAGGGAGAGTCGAAAAAGCAAAAGCCAAAAGTAATTTAAAATCCAAATTATACTATTTTCAGTGTCAAACTCTACCAAATGGGCAAACAACGATTGTTAATGATATAGCAGCTTCAGTCGTTCCTTCCAGCTCAGCCTTATTGAGAGAACATAAATTAAATGATAGCCGCTGGCTATTTAATTTATATTCATTGTTTTGTATTATCTTCATTGCATAGTATAGCCGACATGAGAAGATACGAATTCACCTTAATCTTTTAGAAGACATTTAATGTTTGTTTATTATTTGGAGCCGACTTCATTCTCCTTGGGATACGATTTCTTAAAGGTGGCCGACCTCTTGTGAAGAGGTGTGAATATTCATTCAGGCCGACATATGTTATTTGTTAAGGCCGACTTTCATTTAAGAAGATACGTGATTTCTTAAGAGGCCGACATGAGGGATGTGTCTCTCCCATTCATTAGTATATATTGACATTGATTCGTCCATTGTAAATCATCTAGTCCAGTTCGGTTAGGCACATAAGTTTAATATGATCAAAGTGCGAATATATCATATTGATCAAGTGCGAATACAAGTCTCAGTGCGATCATATGCAGTGTGAAGATCATCTTGTGCGCATTGTTAGGAAAGTGCGAATTCCTTCATGTATGATAGTGCGAATCATTTGTTAGCAGATTGCAGATCATCAAAGATCAGAGGATGCGAATATTGTTAAAGGCGAATATGTCAAATGCGAACCTCCTTCAAGTTCTGAGTTCGAATGTTATCTAATACTGGAGTGCAAATATTCTTGAAGTCAGAATTACTGTCTAAAGCAAGGTCTGAATTTTACAGTCTGAAAGTGAGGTCTGTATCTGCTCTTTGTATCTGGTAAAGGTACTGATTTCTGGCCTTGTGTTTCGGCCTCATTGTAAAGTGTATTGTTGCCACTGCTATATTAAATATAAGAGAGATCTTTGTTGCTGGGTTTTTCTCCCTCAAGAGGAGGGTTTTCCCAGGGTATCTGCTGTGTTATTTTGTTTGATTTTGAATTATTTTCGTGCATTTAATCTTTCACATAAAATTAACGATGACATCAGTAATGAAAGAGGTGAGACGTTTTGAAAAACGCCAGATCAGTCCATCTGAAGCCAACTAGTTGACAACTCTACCTCATTGTCTTTGTAAGGAAATAGGCATGATTTGAAACTTAAATGGAAGCTTTCCTATTTCTTTCGTGGATGAACTCTAAAATGTTCTACTATTGTTATTCACTCATTTTTAACAAGCCCAGCTCAACCATTTCAGCCCCTATAAATGGGATAGGTCAGGTGCATATGGGTACTAAGTAGTTGTTACTCAAGATCAAGTGTTAGTCTGGTTCTTTGCCTTGCCCCCTCACTACCAGCCAACACCTCAGTAGTTGATATCTCTCATTCAAAACTTGAAGATCAGGAACTATAGTTTAGTTCCCTGGATTGGCTTTTTATACTAGTCATCTCAATTCCCACTTGGGGGAGGCTCTTCTCTTCCCCACCAGCGGTCGAGTGCTCTATTGAGACTTCACTGATATATGTCACAGAAGGGTGATTTTGTTAGGGTTAGAAGGCAGATATCTAATAGTTAAATGCAGATTTGATCAATAAAACAGAGAAATAAAACACAAAAAATTATAGCAGAAACAAGACAACACAGAAAATTTAACTTGGTTCACCCAATCCGGGCTACATCCACAAAACCACACCTCTTTTCACATACTGTAACTCCCATCCCAACCCCTTATAACAAGCTTAGAAGCTTCCAAATTAGGGTTCTACAAAGTCGGGTTTTTTTCATTTTCAGTGATTTTTCCTTTTTCGGTGACAATGTGAAAAAATGGGAAAAAAAAAAATTCTCGGGTGCTGCCGCCTCGGACTCTGGCGAGGATACATGAAGAGTGTACAGTATAACATGATCAATCCCAACATACCAACAGATTCAAACCGACCTATGCTTTATGCAACAAGACTTAGTTTGCAGATCATTTTTGACTTTGTACATAGCCTACTATGAGCATACAGGGGAGTTTGCAACAGTAGTTAATCGGTGTGTTTTAAGATGCCTGACATAGCATACCCTTCCTACTTTGAAAAAGTTATTATAGTTACATGAGAGCATTGAGGTTTTTGATATAGCATATCCTTTCAATGAGTATTCTCAAGAATTTGTTGACAATGAAGAGAATTTACATGTACTCAGTTGTGTTCGAAGTAAATTGAATAACAATGCACATTTCCAATTCATTAGTTATAATCATACAATTTGTAACCCCACTTTCCTGTGTTATAATTAGTTATTTTCTATTATTTTTTATGTGTTTAAAGAGAGAACTATTTATTTAATAAAAACCATCACTTCTTCATACTTTAACCTTGATGATCAAGGTTAAAAAGTGGAGAAATATCAATCGAAGAATGCATTAATATTTCACAAGCTTTGGAAAACTAAAATATAACCCAGATTGTATTAAAGATTGGAATGTGCTCAAGAATGGTATGTTCCTTCAGTTTCCATGTCATTAACTGAAAATGGGCATCAATCAATAATTATAGTTTTCTTCGCATAAGCATATGAAAAAGGGATTTTTTGAAAACAAAGTTGAACAATTGCAGGAAATATAATGATACTGGCTAAACAGTAAACTTAGCAGAAACAAGGTGACGTGGTTAAATTGTAACAGCAAACACTAATAGTTCGATATCCAAGTTCTTTACAAATAGACTATTTAAAAAATTGAAACATATCACAGACTTCTTAAAGCTTAATCTCTCATCAACTAGCAAAGAAAAGTTAGAAAACATCAAAATGCAGTACCAAATGTTTGAAAAAGTAAGCAAGTTATTCTTATGCAATCCATAGTTATTACATTAGAACAGAAACAAATGTAAAGAAGAGCAAATTTTCTAGCTTTGATTAAACAACTCGTGCACCAGTTCTATCAAGCTTCTCAACTGATGCAGATGCTTTTAATTTCCCTTCTATTAGGAACATATCCACCATGGCTTCAGCAATAGCCTTTCCTTTTTCCAGAGTGTCTGTAACAGCTACAGCCGTAGGCCCAGCTCCACTTATAGTGCACCCAAATGCACCTGTTTCAAGAGCAGCTTTCTTGACTGCCAACATTCCTGGAATTAGGGGGGCCCTTTTGGGTTCAACTATAGAATCTGATGATAGTGCAGCTCCCAGAAGACAAGGATCCCCCTGAAGGACAGCTGCAACAAGAGCTGCTGCCTGGCTACAATTCAATATGTGATCCTTCATACTAATTTCTCCTGGAAGCACTGCTCGCATTTCCTTTGTTGGGGCTTCAAAAGCAGGAGTAACAAGCACAAAGAAGAGCTCTTTATCATTGGGGAATGGAAGGGAGATAAGATCAAGTGGACTATAGCTCCGAACAAGAACAAAACCACCCATCAAAGAAGGAGCAACATTGTCTGCATGATAGCCACTTACAGCTGCTTCTGATTCCAATCCAGCCACAACGAGGTCTGCTTTTGTTAATTTACTCCCAAATAAGGCATTCACTGCTACTGCAGCTGCTGCTGCACTGGCTGCACTCGAGCCGAGCCCACTTCCCAATGGCAGACCTTTGTGAAGAGAAAGTGACAAGCCTACAGAATGGATTCCAAGCAATTCCATGGTTGCTTTTGCTGCAATTCCAGCACAATTCTTCACTGGATCATGACTGAGTCTATTGTTGTCGCCATATATTGAAGAGATCACAATTTTTCCAGGCTCTATCTTGTCATTCACTTCTACACTAACATGATCTCCTAAACCTTCAACAGCACAACCAAGAAAATCAAACCCTGGTCCAAGATTAGCTATTGTTGCAGGGGCAAAGGCTGTTACAGATTGAAGAACAGGATTTGGCTCAAGCTGGATGACCTGTTTCAGACTCGCTTGCTTTGCCTTGCACCGAATTTTCAAAATGTTTGGGAAATCTCTACCTGAATGTTTAGTGCTAAATTTCCTTGACTTATAACAAGAATAAAGAGGTCTCAAATCATTTTTGAATGAAAAACGTTGTTGTTTTGAACAGACAAAATAGCAATCCATAGTTTCCTGAAGAAGCATGTACCAAACATATGAAGAAACTATTTTATACGCACTCAAAATTCACTATTATTACTCTTTGGATATCCTTCATATTCAAGGTTGCCCAACAGTGTTGCTGAGATGGCTTTGAACTTTGTTCTCATGGATTCTAAAATATCTTGAACAGACTCATTTTCTGGTTCAAGAAGTGGGTATTTATCTGCCAATTCCTCTAGCTGTTTTATCTGCTTGTGAACCCTTGTAGAGAATACAGTTGGTTCAATCTCAAGAGCAGCTTTCCATACATTGATACAACCCCTGTAAAAACCCAACTCTTCCCCTACTTCAAAACCATGTTTCAAACCCACGTCTCTTCCTTCTACTTTCCCTAGCTCTATTCCTTCTTCAAAACCCTCATTGTACCCTTGCTGAATATGTTGCTGTTCAAGGTTTACAACAGATTCAAAGATGTCTTCCAGGTCTGCTGGTTGTCCATGCGCACCAATCATCACCTAAACCTGAGTTCAAAAATTAAAAGTTAATTGTATCTAGATGTGCTCCAATATTGTGGCTCACTCGGTTGGGAGCCTCAAACTATCATGCAATAATAAAATCTAGAAATTAATTAACTTTGGGAATGGTCCTGACTCCTTCCCATCAAAATGTATCTTGAAATCCCTGCAAGCAATTTCTGTTTGCTGGTGGAATCCAAGCACTTGAAGCATTTAAAAATATTAAAAAAATATATAATCCCGAAAATTACAAAGTTTGGTTAGTTTCCATAAACATATTTTAGAACCATAGTTTGTTATCATCCGTTGCTGTGCACTAAATCTCAGACTTGAATATGTGCATTGTCATACTATCAGAGTGTGGAAATTTGATTTCAAAAACTTTTCATTTCAGGTTTCAAATGCAAAAGTGCTGTGTGGAAAGCCTTGAGGACTGCGAAAATGGTTGAAAAGAATCCCTGGGTAGACTGCATTGAAAGGTACCCTCTAGAGATCCCTGATTTGCCAAAGGTTTGATGGGGAGAAGGAACAATTAATTTGTTTTAAAGCTACTAATTTAATTTGCACAAGACGATTAAATGTTGTTTTGTGATAATTACTAACAGCTTATGCAAACAGTAATATTGAAATTGTGGCTAGAGAAAATCTAGTATCTGTGATTGAAGGTTGATTAATCATTGCTTGCTTAGAAGGCAGTGTGCTTAAGCACAACACACCATTGTCATTTATGTATGGTTTATCTATTTAATGGTATTCCTGTGAGTGGTTATCAATTTACCAGGTGTTTTCATGAATGTCTTGTTTGTCAAACAAGTGTTCATGCACATTTGAGTGTTTCAAATTTCTAAACGGGCATAGATGTCTACAGACATGATTTAGCTTTCAATCATGAGTAAATCTTGACTAGAACATCCTCATATACAAAATAAATTTGATTGATATAAATGTCTTCAATCTTCCACGGGCGTAGTAATAGAACGAATGCTTTTGAAAATGCTCTAATAGTAATATAGATTAAATGGATGCTTGGGATACACACGCAAACATCATGGATCAAGTGGTGATCTAAAATACATCCCCACATACTCTACCCACATTTCTAAACGAGAACTATATCGAAAAACGGGGCAGAACAGCAAAACTAAATGGAAAAAAATCAAACCCACAGATCATGGACCTTAAAGAAGCCGTACCCCAACCAGAGCCCGGCCAATGAATGGATACTGGTAACTTTAATCAGTTACAACAGGCCTGAGACCACATGTAAATCATTTCAGGCATAGAGGAACAGCAGCCAAGGCGTTGCAGGAAAGGGGGGAAAGTTAATGGCTCGATGATCTTCAATGTAAGCAGCAAGATGCGATATTCTCTTAATAAAACCAATACTTCTGAACAACTGAATTTAGATCGCGAAATATTTACAGCAGATTTATATATTTATTTCAAATCACAAGGATAGCAACAGCAAACATGTTAAAATACCTGGTTAACGCGCGAAGATCTGGTGAAAACAATATGGAAAGATAATCTGAAACAGTAAGGAATAAGTTTACATCAAACCACAGCCGGCCCCTTCAAATAAAACCCTGCTTTTTCAGCTATTTGTTTCTACTGCATTTGTGGCCTGTAAGGGCTGCGGTTCGGTGTCACGTTTTAGCATGTGTTACTCGGTTCTGCTTCATAGATATAGGTTTTATTTTAATGTCTCAATTTTTTTATAAAAAAATTATATCTTTGTAATGGTGAAAATTATATATTTATGTTTTCATTAAAATTATGAAATTTTTACAGTCTATGATAAATTAGTTTGTTATTTTAGAGTAGATTACATAAATATTTTTTTCTCATCAACATGTTGAATTATATTCTATTAAGTTAGTTTGTTATTTCTGGAGTAGATCATGTAAACATTTTTTTCTATCAACGTTTTGGATCATACTCCATGATCCATCATCAAGATCACACTTCAATCCTCTTCTCTAGTAGCTCAACCTGACGATGGATCATGGAGTATGATCCGAAATGTTGATGGAAAAAAAATGTTTACATGGTCTAATCCAGAAATAAAAAGCTAATTTATGTTTTTTCATGTTTTGATTTCACTTTGATTAGATTGTTCTCTATGTAATAATATATATACTAGCATAGTTATCTTAGATAAATCTATATAAAAACTTATCAAGAGGTATCATTCTCAAGGTGTATGATATATATATGTATTATTAGTTTATAAATCAATTTAAAAGACGTCAAAAGATATCCTTCTCAAGACATATGTGTGTGTATACATATGTATATGTATGTATATATGTACATGTATGTATGTACATATATGTATGTATATACGTGTATGTATATATATGTATCTATGCATATGAATATATATAATATATTTCATATTTGTAAATTTAATATTTTATTAGCATATCTAGCTTAGATAAATCCATGTAAAAGACACCAAGAGATACCCTTCTCAAGATATCTATAATATATCTAAGTACTATTAGTTATGTATATTGCATATTTGTAAATAATATTTTACTAGCATGCCTATCTTAGACCAATCTATGTAAAAGATGTAAAGGGATATCATTTTCAAGTCATTAATATATGTAAGTATTATTATTATTATTATATTTTTCACAAATTGTTGTCAAGGGGACAACTCTCATTCATTAAAAATTATAGAAACTCAAACAATCCTCTAAATAGAGGATTTTATTTTTCAAGACTTAATTAAACCCCTCCTTTAGTTTGTTAGGCTTTTTGACTACTAAGTGGAGGGAAGGTCTAGATGATTGCTTATGTAACTTGTGTATTCCTCCATATTATATTTTGACACTCCCAAAGCAAAAAGCTTCAAGCATTCTATGTGATTAGGATTATTCTTAATGTCCATCCTACTTCAGACTCTAACCATGTCTTCCACTTTTTTGCTACAATCAAGGTTTGATAATGCTCCAAAAGAGAATAATTATGAAAATGACCTTCATTTAGTTGAATCCTTTCAAGAATATTGATTATTGCCTTTGTAATAGTGAAAAGGCTCTCAATTTGTGTGGATAAATCTTTTGAGGGGCATGTGCATGGTCTTCCAGTTATGTTGTTCTTACTCATAATTTTTACCAATTGTATACTTGCAAGATTGTAATATAACTTGGTTATTCTCAAGGCAGGTCATAAATAGTAATCATCACAAAATATTTGATCAATGATAGGCAAATACATATTGGAAATGTTCAACTATATTTAGGTTTCCAACTTTGATCCATTTGATAAATCCTGCTCAAGAATTTTGGATAAGTTTGACCATATTTTGACATGATTGGACATTAATGTCTCTTCTTCCTAATCAATAGTGTGATTGGTGAGAAGGTTTACAAATTGATTTGATTCTCTATAGATATGTCTTACTGTGAAATCTTCCACTTTTATTTTGTCTATGATGGGGCATACTATATCAAGCCATTTATGGAATTTCTATTTTTGAGCCTTTCAAAATTTTATTGAATTTATACAGATTAATGGATCTCCTTCAATGTCAATGTTTTTTATATCCTCTCATTTGTACAATTTGACTCCATAAAGTGAACTAAATTCTATTGTTCCATGAGGAAGTTTTTTTAAATAGCCCAAATTAGAGAAGTGGCACTATTTCATAAGATGCATCAAACACCAAAAGCTCATAGGTTGTCATGAAATGCCCCATCAAATTTTAACTTTAATCTACCATTGGGAGGGACCATCCATCTTGATTTTAATCATTTTTCTTAAATTTTTTTCTAAGAGTTGTTGTTTTGATTCATGTGGATTTTTAGTATAGTCCAAGATTTCATTATTTGATTATCGTAGTTTGTGAATATTCTTTTATTAGAATTCCAACATTTAACATTCACAAATTCACTTATTTCAACATCAATTCTTTTTATGACTTCACCAATATCAACTTGCATGTCTTTAAAAATTTTGTAATTCCTTTCTTTCCATATTTACCAACATGGATTTCATAACCTAGCCCAAGTGGATTTGTTGTTTTACCAACAAATCCTCGTGAAAGGCCCTAGACCAACCTAACCTCTCAAGTAACCAACACTAGAATTGTATGGCAAAGGGACACCATAATAGGAGATAGATAACAATCTCATTTGCATTAAAACATAAAGGACATCTTGATGGGCTTAAGATACCAATTGAGTTCAATATGTCCTTAGTTAAAATATTTTTTATGTAAAGCAGTTCATAAAAAATAACCCAATTTCAATAGTATGTATAATCCCTAATAGAGATCTAATGACCACCAAGGATCATAAAGAACATAGTCTTGATTTTAATAGCCCAATTTGACCTAGCAGTTTCTAAATTTGGCTCCACACTAAATATTTTTTTCCTCCTAGTGACCTATAAAAAATTTCCTCTTTCCCAATTGATCTTTGAGTATGATTTACCAAGACAGATAAAGAAATGGTGCCCATAGGGGCAATAGAAAGTCCATCGTGGGTACGAAGAGTGGTCTGTGATTCTTTGTATCTCTCCTTATGTAAACTATTTATGAACAAAGTTTCCCTTGTTATCACATACAATTGACTCGTCAAATCAACCAAGACGCCAGTTACAATGTTGTCATTAATCCAGGTAGGAATGTATAATAGGGAAGGCTCCTTATTTAGTGGCTCATCATGTGAGGTGAAAGTTATATCGGTAATTTCACTCACATTCTCAATAGGAGGGATACGTGCGAATGAGACCATGTTCATGTACTTAGATGGAACTAGCAAGTAGAAGATATAGAAGATTGTGTGACTAGACTTGCAAATAGTGACCTACCTATATTTTGTTCCTGTATGTCAAGGACTCTTTCTAGCTACATATCGAGAGGTTGTAGATTGGGTTGCAAAGCTAAACACCTTATGACACATGAATCTACAACACACCTAAGACACAAGAGAAAGATTCCTCACACAAATAAATGAAAATAAGGACGTTCATGTTGGGTTCACCAAAAATATAGAGAAGGGGGTTTGTCACCCCCAAGGCTCTTAGGTTGCGAAAGAGCCTAAGGGAACGATCTGCCCTAAACTACCTCAAGCTATCTAATAAGTTAAAGAAGAAAGGATGAGCTAAAAAGGAGGGACAAACAATACTTTTTTCCCTTCAGATTATGACAGGTGTTTTAGGAAATAGGTGAGCAAATCAAATGGGTCTTGGATTGTAAACCAGACAACTCTCCGTCATGAGACAATAGCGTAGGAGTCAAACTTCAACATGTGTTGGAGTCTTAGATATGTACTGGTGTCTTGTACGGACAAAGGGTCGAGCAATAGCTAGAAACTCACTAAGTTTACTGATGACCTGAATGTTATAGTTTTGCAATTTGACATAAAAGTAAAGGAAATGTGAAGTACAACAAGAAGAATACTATAAAAGCTACTCTAATAGTGGAATGACAAAGAAAGAAGAACACCAACTTACTCAAGGTCCAGTTCGCTAGCTAGCTCCAAGCAAACGAACAACACCTACACACAATAACAGGAAAAATGTTGGGATTGTATTTGGATCTTACCTTAGTCAAGTCCCCTTTTCGGTGTTTCCACCTCCATAGACAACAAATAAACAATGATATTGTAGAAAAATGATAAAAAAGAGAATAGAAAAGACACAATGAAGTAAAGAGAAATGACAACCTAAATGCTACTCTATAAGAATGATAATGCAAGTAAGTACAAGACACAATATCACCTTCCTTTATGTGAGCACTCAAGGCTGAGAGAGGAAGAAGAAGATAGATGACACCATGCCAAGGAGATAGAGCTTCATGAACTTGCAATGACAATGGTGTTGGAGCAAGAAGACATTGTAAAAGCTAAGTAAGAAGTTGGTAGCAGCAAGAAAGAGTGATAGAGAAGCTAAGAGAAGTGTTAGAATGATCAAGAATGTTGCAAGAATGAATGGAGAGAATGAAGGAGTGAAAGAAGTCCATTTGAAAGGAAAAATTGGAGGCAAATAATCATTTGAGAGGAAAAATTGGAGGAAAATAGTCTTTTCCTATCAATCAAGATTTGACAGGGAACATTACATTCGTAGGTGGTAAGGAATCGTAATGCTTCTATTGCTTCCTTACACAGGAATCTTGTCAGAATGACAGTGTGGCGCGCATGCTTCCTCAACAAAAAATCCCTTACCAACACAAAACGATAAGGACATGTGAGAAAAGCAGTATAAAAGCGGTGGGTATTTACATTATCAGACTTGTAAGGCTAAGATAAGGGTAAATTAATGGGAAATTTTCCTAGGTGCAAATTTACACTATTACAATTTCATATCTAATATTATTTTCAAAAATCTATGTTGGGATCATTATATTGACCCCAAATAATAAAATCAGTTGCAACATCCTATATGTGTCAAGACATTCATTGCCATCATGATCTATTGTATCGTGGAAAGAGATATAGTTATTTATATTCTTCCCAAAAGGAGCTTCCAATGTAAATATTTCTAAATCAATAGGTAATCTAGACCAACTCATCCCATTTATAGGGCCAAAGTTTCTACATGTCGTTAGTGGAAAGAGATATAGTTATTTATATTCTTCCCAAAAGGAGCTTCCAATGTAAATATTTCTAAATCAATAGGTAATCTAGACCAACTCATCCCATTTATAGGGCCAAAGTTTCTACATCGTGCACCTTGATATGGTTGTGATGGAAATTTTTGAGGGAGTTGTCACTCCATAAGAGTCACATCATTCACCACCTTTTGTAACAAGGAATTACCTAAACTTTGAATAAAAAGGAAAATATAATCTTTTTTTAAGTTCTCCTAGAGTGATCATATCATCTTCTAATTTAACTATTAGAGTTTGTGCCTCTTGAAGTTGATCTATGTCACATGTTTTGATCAAAATGACAATCTTTGTTGGTAATGGATTAATAAAATAAATTAAAAGGTTTTGTGGTGAAGGTCTTGATACTATATTTATTCTTCCCACAAGCCAATTAAATCAAGCAACAAACTCTCATATATGTGCATTGCCATTTTTCTTGAAGTTGGATAGTGTCAAACAAGAAGTGATAGTCTTTAGATAGCTTAGAACAAGTCAAGAATTTCTCAATTATAGGAGACTAGCTAGTGATGTAACCAAAAGGAAGATGTTGGGACCATTTAGTTACTCATTCAACTAGTATCTTGAAAAAAAAGTCAAATAGATGCATCCTCATGTGAAACACCCAATATGTCACAAGTAGTTGTGAATGCCAAGACGTTTTTATCAGGGTGTTGAGTGTTTGAAATGTGAGAGGATTGATCTTATTTCCCCAAGGAATGAGGGAGGTGAAATTTAATTGGCACTGTTGTTGTGGTCGCTCATCGCTTGATTGAGTAGTTTGTTTTTCTATTGCAAAAGATACTTCAATATGTTTGGATATGGATGTAACTGACCTTGAGTTGGAGGATGCTTGTTCAAAATCTAGAAAGGTAGACTCCACAAGATATTCTTTTCATTGAGACCTATAAAATTTATGAGCCAAATTTTTAATTCCAAGCAAGGAGTAGAACCTATTTCCCTATTTAAATGTCTACTTTTCTTTCTTCTTTGTCTAGTATGATGGTGCCTACTCTCCAATATGCAGGTTTTTTTTTTTTTTTAAGCAAATGAAAAATGCCTTAGATTGTCCAAGATCTATTCTTGTTCATGTTCAAACTAATTTAAGTTAGGCTACAAAATAAAGCTCAAATGGTCATCTATTACAATTGCCCCTTGGTAGGCACCAAAAAATTTATTAGTTTTAATTTATCGCTTTCATGACAATACCAAATGGAACAATGTGAGGAAATTATCTCTTCATATTAGTAGGGGAAACATCCTAAATTAATCTATTTCTAAAATCTAAAACAAGTAAACTAGATTGAAAATTATGCGCATTACACAAGTATTTTTTAGGGTTTTTGCATGTAAACAAAATACTTGAAAGAAACAATCTAGACCCATCTTTTGATCTTGAAGGTAAGAGAAGATTGAAATCATGCAACAACTTTGAAGCATACAAAGCTTATCCACAAGGTAGAAGATTAATGCTACACAAAATTAAACAAGAACTTTCTTTATTGTTTGTCAAACTTGCACAATTACAACAAAAGATCTTTTAACTATAAAACTTAAATGGAAATTTTAGCATCATAATTTGAACACAAACTCTCCTTACTTTCAATGTGCACTCATAAATTATAATCTCTCTAAGAGAAAGGAAGAAGAATTAACTTATAAACTACTTAAAAAAAACTCTAATCCTATCCTTCTAAAAAAGAGGCAATAGACACATAAAATAGCCTTCAAAAAGGTTTTCCTTTGTCTTAAGACTTGATTTCTTTCTTCAATTTGGGCATTCAATTTCAATGAATGGCTAAGATGTTGGTTTATTGCTTTAAAATTTTCCTTCCCCTTTATTAAGTCACCTATATCAATGATAATTACTAGCTAGTCACTTTTTGCTTTATAATCTTTCATTTTGGATGCTAACATAGGAGAGAGGGGTCAATAGTCATGTGAGCTAACTTTGTGAGCATATAGTGATTGCCTAGAATATTGTAGGACCTTTTCTTTTTCTTTTTTTTTAAAAATGTGGACTGACCTCTTATCTATCTATAACTAAGGTTTGGAGGTGTGACTCATCATGCAACTTGCCACATTAGCACATCTACTAAGAAGTGTCCAAAATTTGACTTTTAAAAGATTCAATCAAAACTTAATCATGGTACCCCTAGCAGTTGAACAAAAAGAATATCATTTGTTGCTTGTAGAATATCATATTTTTATTTAAAATAAAACTTTTATGCAACCTAAATGGACCAAATATCTATTGGTAACCATAAATATTTGTTAACTCTAGCTTTTATATTCAACACAAATGGACCAATAGTTGAACACTAAAACTTTATGAAAATCCATCACATTTGATGGGAAAATGCATGGTATTTATTGTGCTCACCTTTTATATTTGTGATAGGATAAATATTAATATGAAATACTCCAATGCTTGTACCTTGCTATCCCAATAGTTTTACACATAAAAACAATATTTTTTCACTATGATAACAATACTTGTTTAAATGAGTGTTATTTTATTAAATGAGTATTTCATTTTATAAATGACACACTGGTAGTGGATAGTTATGATATTTTATTTGAGACAAAAAAATATATATTTCACTTCTTCATGGATGTATTTATGTTTTTTTATATAACATTCATAGATTCTCATGTGTTCAAGTATGGGTCCATTTTGATCAACAATTGATTTTTTTTCTATTTACATGTGGACTATTTATTTTCAATATATAGTATAAATATGTGGTAAAACTGAGTATTATAAGCACAAGTTCTATAACAACAATTGGACTCTGCACAACTACTGGCCCCTATCCCCTATACCTTTAGGTAACTCTATCAACCAATCACACTTTTTAGTCACCATAACCAATTGGATCACTCTTTTTCAATGGTGACGCCATTAAAAAATGACAATTTTCACTTAGTGTTTTAAGTTTCCCTCTTGTCATGTTTTTCTTCCATCTCAGTCACCTTGGTTGCACCTTTGGACTAGTAATGCCACATTAAAAGTGTGACATAAATATTTTCATATGCCACTTTGTTAGTTTTGTTTCTTATACACCACCACTAATATTTTGAGAGGCAATGCCACCATAGAATGATAATTTATTAAATATTTCCTCTTTGCCACAATTTTTCAACCACTATGGCCACTTTGCCTAGCTTATGTTTTTCACTTAGTGCTTTATATTGACACTCTTTTGCTATTATAATCACCCTATCACATATTTTAAGTGGTGCTACCACATGAGAGGTGTAGTTTGACTAAACTCCTTATGTTGGTTTTGGTTCTAGACATAGGTTGCCAACTAAATCACCACTTTAAGTAGCAATGCAATTGAAAATATGTGACTTTCACTTGACATTTTAACTTCTAGCTAGTTGCACTTTGTATATTCCACTACCACTATGGTCACACCTTTGAATCACTAATTCCATCTTAGAATGAAAAAAATCACTTATTAGTTTAACCTTTTATGTTGATCACACATTTCTACCACTACTACCAATTGGATTATCATTTTGGTATGGGTAAGCCATTGAAAAGGTGTGAAACCTTCTTAGTTTCTTTATCCTATCCCCCTATATTTTTCATTGACCTTGGCCACTCAAATGGCTCTTTCTCCTTGGAATCACCTTTACCCTCTAGCCTTCTAAACTTAGTTGAGATATCATCTTTTAGTTCATCCCACAATATTCCATTGGAAAATGCTTAAATGATCATATCTGACCATTCCTTATTCAAGAATGATTTTGTGGACATGGTTAGTGTACAAACTAGACCAAAACCTAATTACTTGATAGGTAGGATCACCTTGACTAATATTGACTATCATATCAATGATGCTAATTGTAGTTTCAAACATATAATGCAATTTTTTTGTAAGGATACCATAAAGGCCAAGCATGATGATGTGTATCATCCTTTGTCCAATACATGGAAGATAAGAAGGTATTGATGAAAAACATTGATATGTTTGTTGGTTGAAAATTTTGTATTCTTGTGAAAGCATACAAAATTGTGGTTTCAACCACAGCACGTGACATTAAACTCTCCTAATTAAGGGAAGGCTCCCCCTTTAACTAAACAAAACTAAATGGGTAGGACAGCAATCGTTCCTCTTATTTCAGGAAAGATTATGTTCTTTTCTCTTCATAGAAAAGAAATAGCACATGTTGATAAAACTTATTACAGCAGCTATGCAGTGAAATCAAGAAAGAGGAAATAAAGTTTCCTGAAAGCGCAAAGACTTCCGTTACTTCCTCCGGGACGGGAAAACAACCAATAAGTGCAAAGTCTTGAGGAATGAGATCCTATCTACCCTTTTTAGAATGATTACTTAATGAAAATATACAACATAAAACAGCACAAAGTTTGTAACTATGAAGTATCTATTAACTATTCTAAATGAGAATTAATACGAGCACAAAGACTTGCAATTGTTCTCAATTTCTAATACTAACTATAAATTCAATCTTCACATTTACAGCACAAAGACTGCAGATATTTAAATTGAATCTCTCTTCAGCAATATTCCACAATTCTCAAGTAGTTACAAAATGATGCTCCAAAATGACATAAGAACATGAAGGATGCAAAATAAGAATTCAGCTCAAAGTCTGAAATTCCAACTTCTTGATATTACTTGAAAATTCACAATATTCAACTATAAAGCTCAAAGACTTTATGAGTACAAAATTCTGCAGAGTTTTCTTGCTTGCTAAAAAGATATCAAATTACAATAGACCCCTCAAGTATTTATAGGAGGGAGGTCTGGAGAAAAAGGTGGGAGAATCTCAACAAACTTGAGAAAATCTCTCAACCGATAACTAACTGCAATTGACTTATTCAAAATTACAATCCAAATTGTGATTTGTTTTGTAAGATTTTACATGTAATTACATTTTTCAAAATTGCAAGGAAAGAACACTTGCAATTGCAAAATTTGTTTTTACATATATTTTGTCGAAAGTAAAAATACATAAAACAACCTAATATTTTAATTTGTCACATTCCTATCTTTGAAAGATAAGAATTTGCTGATGATCATCTGCAATTCATTTGCATCGGGGCCCAATGTGTTCTTGGCTACTGCAACAGTCTTCAAGATTACATCAAAGTATCTGATTGTTGCAAGTCTATGTTCTTCATAAGAAGTTTGCATTTTATCAAGGATTATCTGATGATTAACAAGTTTATGAATTGAATCTATGGTAAACTGCTCTGATTCCAATTGCTGACGAAGATTTGCTGTCATTTCTGTAGTAACTAAATCAGCTGCAAGTAATTCACCTTCATGATTCAAAACTGTGCAAGAGATTTTCTCAAAACTTGAAAGAATATCCTGCTGAACTTCATCATTCATTTCTAATGTGGCCTGGATATCTTTGATAAGATCTTGAATAACTAATGACTTATTTGTCATAAGTTCTTCAAATTCTATGTACTTCTCTCTATTTGGTAAGATTGAGTTGCTGCATAGAATTTGTAACTTGATTTGATCTATCTCATGCCAAATTTTTAAATCCTTTTCAAGCGATTCCAAACTTTGCTTGAAAGCTTCCAAAGTTTGATTCAATTTTATCCTTGCTATTATGAGATTGTTTAAAACTTGCAACGTCTTTTCAATCATTGGAATGCTTTGATCAATCAGCTGAGTTATCCATGAATCAACTGCTTTGGCCTTTCGTGCAATTTTCTCTAATTGTCTGACTGATTGATTAGGAGTGACTGAAGATAGTGAATCAATTGCTTCTGATGATCCAGTAATCCTTTGAATAACTGAAACTAGCTGATCATTGTCCTCTTTGAGCTTTTCTTTTTTGGCTAAAAGTTCATTATAGCTTTGTGCCAAAATCGTTACTGAACTCTGAGCATCTTGCATTAGGTTAGCATGAGTCTGCTTGCCCAATTCCACCCTAGTGAATCTGTAATCAGATACCTGCATCTCTTCATGTGGTTTATCAACAAGAGGTTCTGCAATCTCAGCATATTTCATTTTATTGCTATCAACAAACACTTGTGAGACTGTTTTTGCCTTCTTTACAACCATTGGTTTTGATTTCTTCAATTTTTGGAAATCAAAAACATCAGGAGACACTGCTTGTTTCTTTCTTTTGGGAGCAATTGAATTCAACCATGGAGGAAGATCCAAAGTTGTCACATCTGAAATAGCAACTGCAATCTCCGTAGAAATAGATTCAGTTTGTGTTACAACAGAAATTCTAGGGGGTGCCTCAGTTTGTATAGCAACTATGTTTTGCTCAGAAGACAAATTACGACTAGGATCAGCCATGAAACAATCAAAGCTTGTTACTGATGTATCAATCTCTAGGAGAGTTATTTCTGACATGGCTGAAAAGATTGGATTTGCATCAAAGATATTTTCCAAGTTATTGGGCAAGCTTCTTACGGGAGTATTCACTATTGATAAAGACTGATGACTAATCTCTTGAGGTGGAATAGAAGGAACAAATACTGTGGAGAAGGAATCAACATCACTGTCGATAGGGGACATAGGAGATATGACTAAATCTGGTATTGGAGCTTCAATGTGAGGAGTTATCTCACTTAGAATGGTAGAGGTTTGAAGAACTTCATCCTCTTCTTGCTGATCCAAAACCTGAATCTGCATTTTATTAATTTCTTTCCCCTTTAGTGTTTCCTTTTCCAATGGTTGTTCCACAGCTCGGCTTACCTTCAACTTAATTCTAGTACCTGAAGAAGAAGCTCCTTCTTTTGATTTCTCTCTAATTTCTGACTTCAATCCTTTAGGACCAACTGGATCATCTTCAGCCCTAACTTTGATTTTAATAGTTTTAACACCTATGCTTTTGAGCCAAGCGTTGGTGTTTGCCAAGACTGATTGAAATCTATCAAAGATAGAGACAAATTCTTTTTGAGACCACTGGATTGCAGGAATGGGGGCATTAGCAACTCCTTGTTCTTCGTATTCAGGATCTAAAACCTGCCTATCATCAATTACTCCCTCTGGAACTAAGGTCAGATTCAGATCAATAATTTGCTCCACTGTAAGCCTGCAATAATCCATTCTGTATATATCTTTTTCTGTCCGGAGGTCTGCCGAAATGTCTTCAATGGGGTGCACATGAGTGAAGGCTCTTTTAATTTTGTCTTTCATCCTTCTATAATCAAAATCCATTCTGGCCTGAAATCTTTTCAATGTTATTTCCTGAAGTTCAGTCTCCATTGCTTTGGCTCTTGAAGAAGTTGTCAAAGAATACCTCCCAATTATCAATGGATTATGTGATGAAATACTGACTCCAGTCTTGTGTTGTGTAACTTGACGTGCATGCCCTACCATCAACTACCTTCCTAGCTCCATTAGAATAATCTTATCTGTCGGATACCTTGGAAGCATATAAGGTTGGTCTTCAAAGCAGCCGACTCTCATATAAGTGAAGGTAGGGAATTGAAGAAACAAGCAGCCATACTCATTTACTTTATTCCAAGCCGCCTCAGATACCCTGTTGTTTACCAATGCTTTGTCAAATAAACACATAAAATGACCAAAGAAAGCATCTTGAACTCTTCTATAATGCGCTCGGCTTGGAATAAAAGTTAGCTGATCGTAATACTCCCATACAGGCACCAATGATCTGTCACCTTGAGGAGATAGGCCTGGAAAATGCCTCAACGAAGCCGCTATATAAACCAAGTATGAGTTCATGTAGAAGGTAAGAGTGGTAGGAACCTGTGCAAGCTGTTCACATAAACTGTCACTAATTATTTCACCCCAGAATATTGGATGCTGTGCTTTTGTGATAACCACAATGAACTTATACATCCAATTTTCAAATATATTGGAAACCTTCAATCCTGCTATTCTGCTCAGAAGAGTGATCATATCATTTATTTCTTCTTTAAAATCAGACTGATACAATTTGGGTATCCGGGTCACACAAGGTCTTGATTTGAGAAGCCATTTAGAATTGATATGTTTTATACAAGAATT
>VDFB02322743.1:235042-257477 GCA_007258455.2 Sequoia sempervirens | reverse complement strand
GTGCAAAATTTGAACTAAAATGGACAACTTGCTATTTTTAGCAGTCCAGCTTCCGGAGCAATTTTCAGGGCTTAGATGCTGAGTTTTTCTCTGCATGTCGGCATATTCCTTCTGGGTTTTTCGAGGCCTTCGCAACGGTATAGCATGCAAAATGATACAACTTTCAGAGTTCAACCTTCAAAGGCTATTTTTAGGGTTTGCATGTCAGAGTTTTCTTTGCATGTCGGATGATTCCTTGTGGGTTTTTCGAGATTTTCACATGGTGTGACATGCAAATGGAGATAATCACTCAAGAAGGAACTTATTTTTAGCAAAGGCTCCGGCACCGCTTCCCAAAGACTTTAGGAATCACAAACATCGCGAATGCAACGTAAACGAACAAACAGAGATCATTTGATATGCATGCGCAGCAAATTAGGTTTCTAGCTTCGACCTCAAAAGGGCAAAAGTCGAATTTCTTTTGAAAACCGTAAACCATCAGCGACGCGATCCTTCAAAGCATTCACCGGGTAAATTTCAAGTCAAATCCGAGCGTACTTTACTATTTATAAGTCGGGCTTTAAACAAAGCAAAATAAACACTGTGCGTTTCAGCCACGCAGAAAGTATGCCACCCAAAATTTCAAGTCAACGGTTTTCGTGATACCGCAAGCGCGCTGCTTACTAAGGAAATCGTCTTCTGAAATAGCCAAAAATGTTTCACGAAAAGGTAACAAGTACCAGAGACGTGCTTTAAAAAATTTCAAACGCGGTGAGCTTCTGACGTACAACCCTGGTGGAGACTATTTATAAATATGGTACGGAAGCCGCAAAGGCAGCGCGACGGAACGGAACTCATCCCAGCTTATCTTAAAAATGCCTCGCCACCTATGCCAAAGTACTTTCATCCCAAGCCATCTGTAGCCGGCAAAATGTCAAGTTTGAGCGAAGATGACAAAAATTTCGCGCGAAAGTCGTTCCTCCCAGTTCAAACGTCAAAATGTAAGGTCAAGAGTCAACGATTTTCATCCTCAGGAGGCTATCCAAAATGCGCCCACTTTGAAAGCATGCCATGCAAAAAAATGGCTAAGTTAAATTCGTCCTCCACCACCTCTCAAATGCGCCCATCCTTCAACAAGCATCAAATGCGCCCATAAAGCAAGTGAGTCAAAGGAGTCAAAGGCGTTCATCCTTCAAGCATAGCAAAATGCGCCCAAAACAAAGCATGTGAGGACAAAACAAAGGAAGATGAAGAGTCACTTGTTGGAGGCGTTAAAAGTTTCATCCACTTCAACATGTAAAATGCGCCCATGCAAAAGGAATCTAAGATTTGCTAAAGGGTGAAGTTGATGGGTAGAAATATACTAAGGGCGTTGAAAAGTCAAGTCCTTCATGACATCAAAAATGTGCCCAAGTGCATGAAGTGTGAAATGAAATAAATTACCAAGGCGTGGAAATAAGATGTTAAAATGTTAATCCTTCACCATGTGTGAAATGCGCCAAGGTAAGGTAAGGGGTGGTGAAACAAAATTGATAAGTGAGGCGTTCAAAGTGTTTTATCCTTCTTCAAGTTGGATATGCGCCCAAGGTATAAAGGTGATGAAGTGATAATTGCTAAGGCATGGGAGTTTAAATGTGCTAGGCGTGGAATTTAATCCTTGGTAACAAGCTGAATGAGCCTAAAGTATATAAGGTGGTGAATAAAATAAAACATGCCAGGCGTTGGACGTTAAGTGTGATGTACTTGCAGGAAGACTTTCTGAGTGAAGTTGATGATTTTTCTCACCAAGGCAAAATGGATAAAGTTGAATAAAAGATTTTCTAAGGCACAAAGAATTTCTCTCTAGAGGAAAAACGCCTAAGTCTGGTGAAGTGATGAAATTTCCTGGACACGAATGAATTTGTCGGAGATGAGTTAGATTGCCAGTGTCGCGAGATTGATAAAGAATTTTCAAGTCAGAGCAAGAAATGTCCACAGATGTGAAGAACGGGATTTAATTTGTTGAAAATTATTTTTCCAAGGTGCAAAATTCAAGAAAATCAGATGAACCCGTTCGTTGTATACCCATGAATTCGACAAGTTCTAAAAGAAATTTTCTTCTGGGTATCGAGGATTATCGATGAGGAATGGATTTTAAGGTCTTCCACAGCTTGCCAAGGATTTTGAGGTAAAGATTTTAAATGGGCGCCAGGTTGGTGAATTTCCCAAGAGAAATTTGGAAAATTTTCTAAGGCAAGGAATAAAATGTGTTTTCGAGATAAAATGCCTCGGCGGATGAATTTGAAGTTGGGCACCTAGATAATTTTTGATCGAGTTCCTGATGGAGGTTTTTCTTTCTCGAGCCTGAGTTGGATGAAATATCAGAGTGAAGTGTGCGCCAGGCAGAATGCAAGATGGGTTGAAAATTTGGCTAAGGCATGAAGAATCATGAAGAAGGCAGAAGTTGGCTAGTGAGGGCGATGAATGCTTGGAAGTTAGAGCGTGAAAATCCTGGTAAGTAAAGTGAATTTATATTATGAAGTGTTCTAATACTCTTCTCCTTGCTTGTTTGCAGGAGGAACGTCGAGACTAGGCGGTGATGATTTGAAGCAAGTAGTTCAAGATGATAAATCGCGAAGGAAGAAAAGTTGCAAGAAAATGGCTAAATGTTGGGACTTAGTATAACTCAAGATGGAGAAAAGAATGGAAGCTCGAGCAAAGTTGAAGAACGACGTCAAGAAGAAGATCAAGAGCAGTGTGAACGCGTTTCAAGACTGGAATCTTCTAGAAGGATAATGGACATTAATGGCTCATTTATTACCCCACTCCTCTTGGTGGCAATTTTTAGGGTGAATCTTGTTTAGGGCTGAGGTGGCACGATCTGGGCCATCCACCGATTGTAATCTGAGCCGTCCGTTGGACTTGGCCAGCTATAGAAAGGGGGAGTCCCCCTCATTTGTATCTCATTAGAGGGGAGTCCCCCTCATTTGAGAAATTCTCACCATTAGAGGAGAAGCCTTGAGTAGAGAGACAACTAGGTGATAGTTTAGAGCACTCAGTATAGATTGATAGTGTAGTTTGAAGAAGAGGGAAAGTTTTCCCTTTGAAAACTTTGTAGCAAATTGCCGTGAACACTCTCTCAATAAAAGAGTTTTCATTGATGGTGAATTTCTCACTTTGTTATGAGTAGCTAGCAAGGCTTCTTCGTCCTTGCTATTCATGTAGAATCTTGAAGTAGCTTAAAGTAAAGTAGATTTCATTTCATGCAAGTACTTAGTAATCGTGGAATGTGGTGCTCGATTTGAACAAAACTTCGCTTATCCATACCACTAGCAGGCTCGCTAACGGTGGGTTCGCCTTGCGTGGTCAACTGGAATATCATGTACTTAACTTCATCATGATTTGTATGTCTATATACGCGCTGCTGTGATGGTATTTTCACGCTAAGTTGTGATCCAACACCTTGAATTACTCCTCCAAGATTGCACCAACTCCGGAACCTCGTCCGCAGGCAAAGCTAAGTCCCGGGTTGAAAGTTTGCTGAAGTTGAGCTCCATATCCCACATTTAGAATAGATTTAGACTCTCTTAACCTTGCACCACTTTAAATTCAGTACTTTCTAGTTAGAATAGGAAACCCGCGCTTCATAGACAAATCTTTTGAGCATTTGAATTCCTTTCTCCGCTGCCGAACAATTCCGTAAGTCCCCTTGAAATACCAGCAAATCACATCAAGCCAACTAAGCCTATTCGCACTAAAAGAACCTTGGAGTTGAAACAAACTAATCCTCTCAATCTTAGCGTATCGGATACTTTGATCAAGAGAGAATAGAGTATCCACATGCATTTTATTCTCTGGTGCGGTCACATAAAACACATCAAGGAATATAGCAAATAACTGAAATAATCAAGTCTGATATGAAAAGACAACAAACTGAAAATCAAATCAGCAAACAATGAAAACACAAGAATGCTCACAACTTCACCATTACAGCTCCAATCTTCATCATACTGGATGCAAATGAACAATAGAATCTAGGCATCCATAAAGCATGAGATAGACACCTCTGAAAAGCACCCAAAGGAATGGCATGAATCCCAATGCAAGGCCACAAGATGGGGCGGCCTCTAGAGGAGGTCGACCCTCTCTATAAAATCAACCACTTCACAATAAAATATGAAACTTGAAGAGATGGGCGCCGAGAGAAAGGAAACACAAGGAGCAAATACCCAGAACCAAACAAAAATCACACCAAGAGCAATATCCAAAAATGTGCTTCAGCCAAGCACAACCAACTCCAAAAATCAAAAATACCAATCAAACAATTCTCTGTGAAGCTCAATATGCAACCTCTAGATGAAAAAGCAGTCTCAATCAGCTAGGTGTTATCTTTCAAACACGAAACCAATATTAGCTAGGAGGTATGCATTCCTCAAAGCAAGGGGTCTGAAATTATTTCGGCAACACTTTGTTGTAATAAGCAATGGATACCAAATGAAGGAGCAAAGCCTTGTATTTATAGCACTTTTGAGATGACTTTTTACATTCTCCTTTTCCCTCCAAAAGGGACGCCCATACCAAGAACTCAAATTAATATTTCAAACACCTTTTATCACCTCTTCCTAGGCGTCCAAATACTTAGGCAAATATTAACATCTTTAAATATTTAATACCTCCACATGGGGCATCCAAACCCAAAGACCCACCTTTAAAAACAACTTAAAATTATTCATCTAGGTGTGGGGTCCAAAAAGATATTAAGATATAAAATGACTTAAATCATTAAACCTGCCAACATGGGCCCAAAAGTGTCGGAGACCAAACTACCAAATCTGCTCTGCTAGAAATAGAAACTGCACTGAATTGCTGAACTGCTGCCACACATAGCACTGCTAGAAATAGTACTTACTAAAAATAGCATACTGCTAAAAATAGTGACTCCAAACTCATTTTAACCATAGTCCGGGCAGCCATCATAACTTACTAAAAATAGTAAGTCTAGAAAAGACCTTTGATGCAGACACATGTTACACCATTCTAAAGCTCTCTAAAAACCCAGAAAGACCTAGAAACTGCTTTGCAAAACAATTGCATGCAAACCCCTGAAAGCACAAAAGAAATCTCCTCAAAACAGGAAACCCTAATTTCCACTTCCGACTAGCCTACGGGTCTCCGGGATAGGCTAACAGTCATCAGAAGAGACTATTGCTGAGAAGGGGACATTACATATAATACAAAGAGCCTTGATATGTCAATTCATGGGAGATTTTCATGGACCAGAAACCTTAAAAATTTAGGTCCAAAAAAAAATTGAAATGAATGATATCCAAATTTTCCTAGTGCCAAAAGGAAATTTAAAGCTATGTTCACATGCAGAATGATATCAATATTTCCAAGGAAGTCCTTGACTCATGAAAAAGGTTAGTCTATTCATAAAACATTGATCATTGAACTTCAACCCAACGTAGATCTCTCTAGTTCTATCCTTGTCTGGCTCTAGCTACCTCTTCATCCCAACAAATACCCGAAAGACTCCTTACTAAAGAGGTGGGCAATGTTTTAAGTGTTTGTAATGATCCGGACAAATTTTTTTTTTTTTTTCACAATGCAATTACAATGAACACGCACCCGTTAAGGTTAGCACTAAACCAAAACGATGCGGAAAGTAACTCTAACCAGAATGTACACCAGGATCCCGATGTGGGCAAGGTGTGAGCATTGGTCAGAGGATCTAATGCAGATGCAACTGAAAGGGAACTCTAACCAAGAATGCGCCTGTGCAGACGAGCATATGGTCAGAGGATCAATGCATGATGAACAAAAGTAACTCTAACCAAGAATGGCGCCGAATGATGGCGAGCATATGATCAGAGGGTCCCTATAACTACTGACTGAAAGTAAATAGGCGGCAAGCCAGCCTCTTCCACTTATTCAGTGGGTAGTACAATAGATATAATGAAAGATAAAGAAGAGAATTGCTGTTAGTACTACTAAACAGTTTACAATATATCAGAATACTTTGCCAGAGCCCAATTTTTCAAGTTCTTCAATGCTGCAATGACCTAGAAGACTTTCACAATGCATAACCAACTCCTCTAAACTCAAATTACTCACAAATCTGCAATTACTTATGACTGATACGACAGACCAGCGACTGAAATGAGTAATCAGCAACAGCATAACTCAACTAAATGCTCATATCTAACTCATAACTTCACCAAATGACGAGATATCAGATGCAACATACCCTAAGAAGGATGGCGCTCAAGTCAAGGCACTGAAACTCACCCAAAAAGCCAACATTTATTTTTTGCACAAAACACAAAGCTCCTCAAATGGTATGGCCTAGCAGTAAGGGCGATTTTGCTCTAAAAAATCCAAATCTGCAATATAAATTCCAAAACTTTGCAAGCATGGTCACCCCTCATGGAGAAATGGATTTAAACAATGCCCAGAACAACAGTATTTTTATTTTATGAGATATAAGCAATTCTTACATTCCACTATGACATTCAGCAACTTCAAAAATGAACAGAAAGTGCAAACTAGAACTTCCAAATGCAAACTACTAAACTGAAATGCAAAACCAACCTATTACAAACTATCCTCTCAACTATTTGCTATCTTTCAAGCAAGAAGATGAGCCAATGCTAGGAGGTGTGCTTTCCTCGAAGCGAGTGCCTGAAGACAATTCAGCAGCATAACGATGTGGTAGACAAAAGATCCCAAATGAAGAGCTGAGGCCTGAATATAAAGACATGAAGAGAGCCTTCTAGAAGCTTCAAGAAGGGCGCCCAAAACCCTAATTTTGAATTTCAACATTTCCCTCCAAAAGATGGCGTCCTTTTCCCTTAATGAAATATTTCACTTTTTTAATAAAAGTCAATCTCCTCAAGTAGGCGTCCATTTCACTTAGCTCAATATTTGACTTTAAAAATATAATTTATCTCTCAATGAAGCATCGACCCTTTAGGTCCCCTTTTTAAAAACAACATAAAGTTGTAATGCTAGACAAGGGGGTGTTATAATATTAAAATATAATATTATAATGTGAAAATACTTATCTCTCCAAGGAAAATGCACCCAAAGGCCAAAAACTGAAGTGCCAGCTGAACCAACTGAAGAAGAAGACCAACTGAACTGAACCCAACCTGTCCACTGCCAAAAATAGAATTTACTAAAAATAGTAAATTCATGAAGTTGCTCGGAATGCCAAACTGACCATACCACTGCGAAGCTCTCTGAAAACCCAGAAAGAATCCGCAATCCGATTTCCAAACTTCAAGCAACAACCTCCTCAAAATAGGAAACCCTAATTTCACCATCCAAGTAGCCTACGGGTCTCCGGAATAGGCCAACAAATCCAAAAGATCCATTTGAAGAGGGACATTCACGGTGTTTATCACCTCCTTTGAGTTCACAATAAATCCCAAAGTTACAATTTATGGAAGTATTTATGTAAACATAAATCTAGATTCTAGAGCCTTTCTAATTAAGTGATTTTGGACATGTGAACCATAGAATGCAAGCAACCTTTGAGACTCCCCTTTGGAAATCAAAACCTCTTGATATCCTAGAGAGTGCAAATCTTGGGGGACTTCTTGACAAAGAATCTCTTCGACAACATATTCAGTTTACTTCTCCCCCTAATGCAACTAGGCGGCAGGCCTACAACAAGAAGCAGAAAGATGAAGGCTATAGAGAGCCCAAACATACTTCCTAGATATCTCACTCCAAGGGATTCAAAGGTAAGGAAGGAAATTTTAAAAAAGGGAAGAGTTAAAATAAATCATTGAAGAAGAATGTCATCCCATACAAGGAAAATGCTTTAATGAAAACCATACAGATTTTGACATGCAAAACAGTCACAAACTATTCAATGAGAAAACAGAACCCCAAGTGTAGCTCTCCCTCACCATCTCTTCCCATGAAGATTCTTTCTTGACCAACCAAGGAATTGTTGTCCCAAATAAACATCACTTCCTTCACAATCAATCCAAATAACACCACATCAACCTCATTCTTCTCCAACAAGCACAATTAGCTAGATAAATACAATAAAATATATATACTAGGTGGGGTAGCAAATACTTCTACCTTGTCCAAATGGCAGTCCCCATCCAATGGAAACCCACCGAATATAATACAATTTTGAATGTTTCTTCCCCTTGGGGCATTGCCTCTAAACCTCTAAATAATCGTGAGTTGTAGTTATCCTTTATATGCAAATATCCAAATTCTTCCATTGAGATCTCTCCACACCTATTACCTAGAACTACAGCAATGGAAAACATGGCTAATGAAGGTGGTGATTCTTATTTATGATTTTGTTTCTATTTAAAAAGAAGAAAATAAAGTAAAGGATTCAATCATAGAATGACAACTTTTTTAGCTCTCATCACAGGCTGTTCTCTATCACTACTCTAAACATGGACTTGGATGAGAAAAGGAAGCCACAATATAGGAGAAAAATTACACTACTGTATCATAGCAGTTGATCGGGTTACCTCCACAATACAAATCAAAATTACTATCAGTCCAACTGCACTCTCAAACAATTAAGTGAGACATTCTCCCAATGCAAAAAAGTGCAACCCACAATTCAAATTCAAAACCATGTGGCTCACACAACTAATTTTCATGAACAGGTCACAAAATGATGGGAAAAGCAATGTAGTATACAAGGGCATGCCATGTTAATATTTGTAAACCAAATAAACTATTTGTGCTAGAAACTAAAAAGAATGAGAAATAAAGGTGTTAAACCCTATTTACCCTTAATCAAAAACATCTTCCCTAGACCAATTAATGGGTTTTGAGATAGAAATTGGAAATACATCAATATTGGACTGGTCCTAGAAGGGCATCAAGTTGAACCTTGACGGTTCCTCTAAAGGAAGTCCAAATGTAGCAGGAGTTGGTTATTTGTTGTGTGATCAAAGGAATTCTTATTCGACAAATCTTGTTATGTTGGTTCTAAAACCAATAATTAAGTCGAATGAGAGGCACTAATTGTTGGTTTAATATTATCCTATAAGGAGGGCTTTAGAGAGATTGAGATTGAAGGAGACTCTCATGTAGTGATAAATGTGTTGTAGAAAAGCAATAGCCCCAATTGGTGGCTGAGAGCCTATGTATAAGAAGCCATGATACGGATAAAAAAATTTGCTCTTGTCAAGTATATGTATTGTTTCCAAACTTTCCTCCATGAACAAAATAGAGCTGCAGACCTAATGGCAAACATGGGGATAGAATGTTCTATCTGTCATGTCCCCGTTTTAGCTGACACTGTTTGTCGAGGGAGTTAGCCTATAATTTCGATCCTCGTAGGCTGACAGGGTGTGCAGAGGATCATCGGAGGCAGTTACTCAGTGTTTGGTAGCTCCAGTTTCGCTGTTGTGGCAGGTTGGGCCTTCGCAGAATCTTCCAGAGAGCTTTTTCAGGAACTTTCTATTTTTAGAAAGTTAGGTCAGGCGGAAGCTGCTATTTCGGGCAGGGCACCTGGTTCAACCTTTCAGCTCAGAATCGACCCAGTTCAGCAGTTTGATGATTAGATGGAGAAATAAGGGGTATTTAATGAATTATTAAATATTTAATAATTTGACTTTATACTAAAGTCACTTTATTGAAATATTAAAATATTTAATTAATTTGGCCTGTTCTAAAGTATTTATTATACTTTATAATAAATATTAAATTTTGACTTAATGAATATTTATTATTCATTAAAGTAAGACGCCAATTAATTATTAATGATTTCTCCTAAAGTTAAAGGCGAATTAAATCATTTAATTTAAATGATTATTTTAAATGGAGATTGGGTCGAATTTATCAAAGGATATATATTTTGCAGTCAAGACAAATCGAACCATATTATGAAATGTTATTCTAATTTGTCTTTTGCTCTGAGCATCGGAGTTTGCAAACCCTAGGGTTTCTGGCAGACAATCGTTTCTGGAGAACGAAAACTCTTCAGAGATTAGGCAGACTGAGGCTGTGCAATACCAGCTGAAGCTTGCACTTGGTGATTTCACACAGAGGTCACAGATTGTGCTTATTCATCCACTTTGGCAGAGATTTACAGAGATCTTCATCAGCTAATTAAGGCGACTTGATCAGAGATCACTTTTCAGAGTTTTGGGCACACTTCCCAAGGAGCCGTACCTTTTATTTATTGCTGTACCAGGCCGTACCAGCAAGGGCCGTACTATTTCATCAGAAGAATCGCTCAAAGTTTTGGATCTCCAGACTCTGGCAGAAGGGGCGCCTAGGTTCTTGGGAGTTATTCCTCTGATTTCAAGCTTGGTTATTGAATACTTGGAGTTGGCCGTACTTTTTACACATTTCCCAAGGCGGCTGCAAAGGAATCAGGTTTTCATGTATTAAACTCATATTTATTTCATTCGCCATATTTTGATGTAATAAATGCTCTGAATCTTCAATAATATCATGCGCCTACTTGTTCTGAGCAAGATCTTAGCATTTTCATTGCATTTAGAATTTATATGAATTTATTAGCATTTATTGAGAAAATCGCAGCTTTAAGCAATTTGTCTGAAAATCATCAAAAAACCCAAAAAAAAAACCAAAAATCCGCAAAAACACAAATTTCAGTTAGGGTTTCAGAATAGAGAACCACCAGGGTTCACACTATCTTGGAGGGTCTTAAGATTATGATTGAAAATGATAAAACAAGGCTCATCTAATTACGTCATACTCTTCCCTTTGGTTGTTCATTTCGCATATGTTGTCTTGTGCATTAACATGATTGAAAATGATAAAACGAGGATCATCTAATTATGTCATACTCTTCCCCATAGATTAGATACTCGAACTCGGGGAGTACTCGACAAGCCCAAAATTTTTGACTCAGCAAAAGCTCGACAACTTGAAAATAGTTAACTATATGATAACTGATACGGTAATGCCATAATAGTAAGTTAACAGTATAACAGTAACTTAACATGGCAATACCATTAAAATGAAATGTCCCACCCCATGTGGACACTTGCTAACTAGATTTCTGCCTTGTTTGATTTGTTTGATCTTTCAAAGTTTTTGCTTGTTTGATTGTTTGATAATATATTGCCAGTAAATATAAAGAAAGACATATACAAATGCAAGACAAAGGAAAATTCTGGAAAGAGATACTTAAATAATTCAAACCTAATTTATTATAGCTATGCAAATACAATGTATTCAAATCAGATTTTGTCTCTTTTTGCAAATACAATAAATACCCGGAATTCAAAGATAATAAGTTGCAGGTCTCTGAAACTCGAAACTCATATCAGCAATCTGATAAACCCCCAAAGATGGACGCCTGGCACCAGATGATGAGTTCTCCTTCTCATTAATGCAGCAGAATGAAACCTCTAACACAGCCGTCCCAAATGATGACAATTTCAAGCTTGAATTCCTAGCGCTTCTCTCTAGAACCTACACACCCAGTTGTAGGTAGAATGTACGGTTTCAAGAAAGATGTACAGCCTGTATAGGAATTCCGACGTGGCCGTTAATGATTGCAATCAGCAATTAAATCTATCACAGCAAATATACCTTGATCTTCAAGTAATTATTCTTCAAAACCTTGATATAATCTTCTCAATTTGCACAATGTGGCTTCTAAATAATAGCCACCTGATAACTGCAACCTTTGGGTGATCTTTCACACCTGTGGGATGCACAATCCTCGAGATACCACGTTCTCCAAGGCTGAATTTGCAGCAGCACCCTAGGTTTTCACCTCCAATGCCAAAGCAACAAAAGCCAAGTGTAGAAGACAATGAATGAATCATTTTCTTTTTCTTCAAACCTTTTTATATCCTCCTCAAAAAGGCATGATTTCCAATGAGGCCTTTTAATCATTAAAATATTATTAATTCATTTTCTTTTGATGATACTTTATAAAAACTCATAAAGTGGGAGCTCATCTCAATGTCACTTTATATTTTGACTTAATGATATTAAATGCCTTTATACTAAAGTCAACAAGTCATTTAATGATTTCACTTTATACTTAATTAATTATTATTAAGTATAACTTTAATAATAATTAAATACCATAACTCCAATAATAAACTTCATAAATCAATTCCGTTAGTGTCAGGAGGTAGCCCACTGAATTCTCTACTCACCAAGGTGCCTTACTATAAATAGTAAGCTAGGCCTCTAACAACTCACTGACTTACTATAAATAGTAAGTACATACAAACAGAGCCTGAAAACCCTGTATAACAAAGCCTCTGAATATGCCAAGGATCTAGAGCTGACAAACATTACAAA
Source organism: Sequoia sempervirens (assembly GCA_007258455.2). Lineage (NCBI taxonomy): Eukaryota > Viridiplantae > Streptophyta > Pinopsida > Cupressales > Cupressaceae > Sequoia > Sequoia sempervirens. Next base: position 245,234 of record VDFB02322743.1, on the reverse strand, counting down.
CTGCCAACTAAAGAGTGAGATAACTCCAACACTGGGCCCTCTAATCACCATTATTAGCCTATGAGGACTTGATGATAGGCTAATCCTCCAACCTCTGATGCTCACTAAAAAGGGGACATTACAATCCGCCCTCCCCGAAATTGCTTGTCCCCAAGCAATCTCAACTACAAAAAAAACACCACTCCACCTAGGTCCCAAGGGAAGTACTATAGAATGTCCCTCATGTCTCCAACTAACTTTTGTAGCACCAGCATAAGCACAACTGACAAAACACAATAACCAAGGTCAACCCCTATATCATGTGTCACAGAAGTATGAACATCATGGAGAAGCAATTTTAGAAACTGGCATGGTTTGCTTCTCTCATTTGCACAAGGAAAAACATCATACCAACTGTCCAACTCATGCGCACAAGAATGGTGAATCGGAAACAACTCATGTACAAGTGGATCAAAGGTGAAACTGTATGCACTTCGCACAATGTACACACTTTGAAACTCACTAGTAAGCCCTTTCTGGACTCTTGATGCACAAGAAGGATCTCAAATCAATCTATAAAATGTCCAACAACATATCCAACGGGTAGAGATTAAACCATGCTCAACATCTCTGTAGGCAACTACCCCAATGTAGGACAATCTACCAAACAAAGAAATCCTTAGATCCCAAAACCAGAATGGAAGTTTGCCATACATATCACCCACTGACTTCCACTGCACTAAACTGATATAATCTTCACCAAGTTGAGAGTGGTGAAGCAACTCTTCGGGATCCAACCGCATTGACGTACAAGCCCGTCACCACTTGGATCCCAACACATCAAAACCCCACATCCATCAAACATGAAGAGATAAAAGTACCTCAAAGTGTTTGCAACACAACACCTCTCTCCATCCTATGCAAATTTTCTATGGATGTGATGAATGTCTCCCATAGGTGTTGGAAGATATGTAATTGCTCCTAGGTTGCCAATATGAAGCGGAAAAACACCCCCAAGACTGCAAGACTGACCAAAGGGAATACAAAAGATACCAACAGGTACATAGGATGATGATGTATCATCCCTATGCTGCTCTCCCAAGTCAAGGAAATGATATAACTCTCTTCTACCACCTTGGAAAGAATTAACTAAGCCATCATGCCCACTAACACCACAACCTCCCTAAAACCATGTCTCCAATGAAATTTTTTGAGACAATGAAGTGGCAAACTCTATCAGGTACACATCAGCATGATGGAAAACTGAACTTTGACCCTGCAAGTAGCCTTCTGAAAGTATCAAAGTTGGATACCTGCAGTATTTGGGTCCATCTTCTATGGTTGGTAACACTTCATCCCACAATGGATGATATGAATCCCGAGCCAATCCACACCTACACATCAACAAATCATCTATGTGGACTAAAAGTGAAGTGATGAGCATTGACTATGCAGTCAAGATCAAATGCACCTGCTTCTGTCAATGGTTGACCGGCATAGTCATGGGTATCGCACTCCTTGTCACTCTCATCACTTGATCAGGAGGTGGCTCACGTCTCCGATTTTGAAGGGCTGGTTGGGTAGGTACCTTGCAAGACCTCTGTGCGAACCCAACTACAAAATCTCTATACGATAACAACTGAAGGTATTCTGTCTTAATTACCTCCAAGGCACACATGACAGTCTGCAAACTAGATATGGAAGTGCCAACTACTACCCCTGTCAGCCTTTCCTGCAATTGTGTTGACCATAGGAGGTACTCCACAAACTTGTGTGTGCTGTCAAAACGAGATAAGGTTTGGACAATCCTATCCTTAGTAATTATCAACTGTTCCTTGAGTCTTGGTGACTCAATAGGCTCACGCCTACCATCCACCTCAACCAACGCATTATTCGATCGACTAGCAGATGTAGGAGACATGCTCCCACTAGTAGTCACCCTGCATTCCTCATACAAAAGAGATGGGACAACGCGATGATTCAACACGCTAGTCACACAAGACTCTACCTCCTCAACACTAGACTCACTAATAGAAACCTCTACTCCGCCAATGTAGAGACTAGCACCCCTATCACATGCGAACGCATGCATCCCATTGCTACCAGTTTACAAGGTGTATGCATCTATGCCTTTGTCACAACTGTATTCTGAGCCTTCAATTGGCTCTTCCCCAACGGTGTCTCATGATCCTTGTGATGCAATGTAATGTCCCCTTCTTAGCAGTGATCAGTGCAGTTGACCGTTACCCTATTCCAGAGGCCCATAGGCTAGTCGGGAGCAGTAATTAGGGTTTCCTATTTTCTAGGAGGATGTATTCGTAGTTTTGGAGGCTTGCATGTTGGAGTTTGGCAGTTTGGATTTTGGATTCCTTCTGGGTTTTCTAAGAGCTTCGCAATGGTGTGACATGCAATTGAAACATAGGAATTTCTCAGTCTTACTATTTTTAGTAAATTGTGATGACTGCTCAAAATGTGGTTAAAATGCATTTGGGCACACTATTTTTAGCAGTATGCTATTTTTAGTAAGTGCTATTTTTAGCAAGGTTTCAGCAAGCCAGTTTAGAGACTATTTCAGGTAGGTCAATTTGAGCATTTGGTCTTCTCGCACTCTTGGAGCTATTTTTGGCAGGTCAGAGCTTGTGAGGGGTGCTTCTCTTGTTGAGGTAACCGTAAAATATTTTAATAAAGTGAAATATTAAGGCTTGGTGGATGCCTCAGTGGAGAGATAAGTGATTTTAGTAATGTATTTCACTTTATTATTTTGGACGCCCAACTTAGGAGATTATTTGCCTTCATGAAAAGGGGCAACTTGGAGAAGTGTCTAAATAAAATACAAATTGCAAATTATTAAGGATGAATGTGAATTTGAGTTGGGCGCCCATTTTGGAGGCAACTGAATTTGAATTTGGAGAAAAAATCTTATAAATATGAGTGTTGGGCTTCATTCTTGTCATCCATGAAGAAATTATAACGAAGTGTTGCCGAAATGGTGATTCACTTGCTTCGAGGAATACATACCTCCTAGCTATCTTGGCTTCTTGCTTGAAAGATAGCAACTAGTTAAGAGAAAAGGTTGTTCTTTACACTGAAGAACAGATGCAATTTATTGTAATGAAGATGTTTGAAGTCTTTTGAAGTTTTTGATGTTTACAGGTTGCTAGTTTTTGGTGTGGCTGTAGGTGGTTTTCACTCATAACTCATTAGGTGATTTTTTGTTGGTTCTAGGTAGTTGCTTATTCTATTCCTATGGCCTAGGCATCCCTCTTTGCTGGTTTTCAGATTTTATCATGGAGTATTGGATTTTCTATTGAAGGTCACCCCTCTTGCCAGGCCATACCATGCCTGTAGATGCTTTGGGATTCATGCTTAATTCATTGTTGGCTGTTTGGTGCAGTTTCAGTGTCTAGTCTCGGTCGCCATCTCTCCTAGCATCATTAGCATCTTATTTCAGGTTCATTGGAGTATTGGATGAGTTAGGAGCATTTTGGAGTGTTTCATGCTTGCTGGTCTGAGTTTAGTGCTTGCTGGTTTCGTATATCAGATTGTCAGAAGTTTGAGTTTTGGGTTTGTTTTTCATAGTTGTGAGCTCGAGAAGTCTGGAGGAACATATAATAACATTTTGGAGTGATTGGGCAACAATATCTCATTATTATTTGCAAATTATATCTTATTGTAAGACTGAAATCAGTAGTATTGATTGTCATTTTATTTCTACAACTTTACTTCTATAATTCCCACGATTGTGGAAGAGACAGGCCTCACCGTCTTTACTTTCAGCATTGCCCGCTAAGGGGTCGGCAAGCTGCCCATACTTTACTTTTCATGCACTTTGTAATTCTCATAATGTTGATCGGCTGAGCCGTCAATCTACTCCCGCTGAATAAGTGGTCGAGTTGCATAATCATTGTATTTCCAGCACTTCAGTTTATTTGCTAACAATCCCTGATGCCATATGCTATCACCTCGCCCGTCATTGGGATCTTGGTGAAAATTATTGGTGTAGGGTTACTTTCCCAGCTGGTTTTGGTTTTGCTAATGCTAATGGGTGAAGTCGTTGATGTGAAAAATTGAAAAAAATTGTAAGGGGGTTGTTTAAGTGGTATCAAAGCCAAGATCCTGCCATCATGTGATCATCAAAGTTCAGTTTTCAGATGTGTGACAGAGAAACCAGATACTATACTAGAAGTCAAGCAAGAACTCAGTATCAGAATCCACCAGTTCCAAAGGCAAAGACACTTTTAGAGGCTTTGAGAGATACTGGTAAAGCAATACTGGGATGGGTGACCTCCTGGGAAGGCCCAATGCTTCACCTCTGTGAGCATCACCTAGATGCAATGAGTGCTAAGTGGACCATTCATTATCATGAGAGATGGGTTCTTGTGAACCACTACTCATGAAACATGGGTCAATGAGTTTGACTCAAAAACTACACAGTTGAATCCTGATAGCAATATCATAAGTTGAAAACATGTCAGAAGGTCCTCGACTTTCAATGGAAGAAAGGGAAGCTAGAGCTGAAAGGAAATTTGATAATATGATAGATATGATCTCACATTTGCTAACAAGAATGGATCAGCAAGTGACTCAAAATCCGTCCCAACCCCAACAAAACAATGTTGGAAAAAATAGTGGTACCAATGGCAACAATGGTTCAAAGGTCAATGGAAGGGACAAAACTATTGGTTAGCATGTGGCAATCACTAGAGGTTCAACCTCTAGACCTCTCTTCCCTACCTTCACTCAAAGGGAGAAACCACTAGCAAAGACCGGAGTACCTTTTGCGGATGATGCAAGACAAGCCTACATGGAGTATGTCACTTTACCCCCTGATCTCATAGACCAATGGACCTTTGATTAGTTCATGAACCAAAGAAACAGAAGGAATGGTGGAAGAGCTGAATACCGTGCTCCCGTGGTTCTCAAAACAGATTATCATCAAGCTCTTGGAAAGGTGACCTTGGCCCATTTTGATGGGAGTGATAAGTGTACAACAAGGTCGTGGGTGCAGAAGCTTGACAACTACCTTTCTCTTAGACCGATGCCTAAAGAAGATGCCATAAAGTTTGCAACTTTTCTCTTGGAAGGAGCTGCCCATGAGTGGTGGTATCATGGTTTCGTCACTCTTGGCCACAACCTCATTCAAACATATGAAGAGTTCACCAACAGGCTGATTGAGAGGTTTGATACTAAAGATCCTGAAGTGAAGTTCCGTGAGCTTGCACAACTGAAACATGGCTCATTAGATGCATCTATTGCAGATTTCCAAAGGATTTCCATGATGGTGCCCAACATCACTGAAAGAAGACTTGTTGTGTTGTTCTCATAAGGTTTGATGGAACCATTGAAGGGGTGGGTAAAAGCATTCGATCCACCAAGTCTTGATGAAGCTATCAAGAAAGCTAGAAGCATGGAGTTGGTTGCCCCTAGGCCAAAATTTCAGTCCAAGCCTTTTGCACATAAGAGAGATAAGAAGCACTCTTCAAATCTGCATAAGAAGTTTCCTTCTAAGTTGGATGATGAGCTTCGTGAGAAGCTTAGAAAATGTGGAAAATGTTATACTTGTAGAGAACCTGGATGAGCCCTGCTGCTCTCAGTTCAAAACCCTCTTTTCTTAAGTCTTTTAAAGTGTTTTTAGAGTTTTTTAGAGAAATCTTAGTAGACAGAAGAGAAGGGGCGCAGCATATGTTTGCTCATAAAAGACAAATTTAAACTTATTTCTTCAAATTGAAAGTGCAGAATATATTATTTAACATCAACAGATAGACTAAGAATAATAAACATACCAATCAAGCTTCAGATTATTTAAATAAGAAACTGGCCAGATCTACAGCTGGAAGAGGTGAAAACAAGCCTGAATGCACGCCATGACTCCAGGAAAGGTTTCTCCTGATCAGAAACTGGTCACAAAGCTTGGAAAAGATGAGCCGCCCATGATAGATGTCAAAGCCCTCTCAAAAAGAAGGCGTTTTCATTAATTTCTTCACACGCCTTTCTCAAGGCACAAATTCCAAGACAAGCCGTACGGCCATGAAAAGAAGGAAATGAATCTCTGAAAGAAGAATCCCAGAAGTTGTAGAAGGACGCCACCAAGAAACCCTCAATGATTATTCTGAAGAACAAACATCTGCATAAATAAATCCTCTGTCTGCAACTGTAGAACTTCTGTGTGAAGCCCTCAACTGTACGGATTCAGCTGATCTCTCACAGCCTCAAACGTACTCAACACTGAAGAGTTTTCCGTTCTCCAATGGACACAATGATCAAACCCTGCTCTCAGGAGAATGCTCAGAGAAAAGATGCACAAGGCAAAGAGAAATGGTCAAATGATATGAGTTTCAATTGCCAAAATGCCTCTTTAAGCAAAAGCACGCATTTCCATAAAGATACGCCCTTTTTAGGTTTTTAAAATATTATAATATTTTAATATATTCCTTTTCAATAGTTTGGGCGCACTTTTATAATATTTAAAGTCATTAAAATATTATAATCCCCCTTTTGACATTTAAGTGATATAAAAATATAAATAAAGTCAATGTGACTTTATTAAAAGGGCGTTTTAAGTTAATAAATTAACTTAATCACTTAAATTTCCGTAATATGCTCAAAACTCAGGATAATCTCGTGCCGTCAGAAGCGATGAACTCCTGGAATGCCAACGCTCACTGTGATCTAAACACTGTCCACTGAAAACACGAACAAACAAACTCTCCAAAATGCACCACTGACCCTCTATCCAAGCTGGCTAGCCCACAAGGGTCCAATAAAGGGCTAACGCTCTGTTCCCGAGAACTGTCTAGCGAGAGGACATCACAGTCCGCCCTCCCCGAATTTGCTTGTCCACAAGCAAACTCAAAGCTGGATGCTGAAGAACACTGTCACTCTCCCACGTCGCATCCTCTGCCGGTAGATCCCTCCACTTAACCAAGTATTCCCTGATGACCCGCCTCCGAAGATGACGCTCTCTGGAATCCAGAATGGCCTCAGGTATCAAAACTAATTTTCCCTCATCATCCAGGGGTGGCAAATCAATAGAAGGAATTACGTGTTGTCCCAACGCCTTTTTGAGGCGCGACACATGGAACACGTTGTGAACTCTACTGTCCACTGGAAGATCCAGCTCATAAGCCACTTGACCCACACGTCTGACAACTCTGAAAGGTCCATAGTATCGCGGCTTAAGTTTCTCGGAGCCCTTCTTGCGAAGGGTAGACTGCCTATACGGCTGAAGCATCAGGTACACCAAATCATCGATCTCGAAAGACCGCTCTACTCGTCTCTGATCAGCATATTGCTTTTGCTGATTTTGGGCTTTCTGAATATTTTCCCTAAGTGCTCTCATAATATCCTGGTTCTCCTGTAACAAATCACCAGCACTGGGAACTCTACTGTCACTCAGCAATAAATCAAGAAAGCTCGGAGCGTCATATCCATATAACGCTCGATATGGTGTCATCTGGATGCTCATGTGATGGGTGGTGTTGTAACAGTACTCACATAAGTATAACCACCTCACCCATGCCTTCTGCTGCCCAGAACTATAGTTACGCAAGTACCCTTCCACCCATTTGTTGACGATCTCCGTCTGCCCATCTGTCTGGGGGTGGTAGCTGGTACTAGGGGTGAGCTCTGTCCCACAAAGCTTGAATAACTCCTGCCAGAAGTTACTCATAAATCTGCTGTCCCTGTCGCTAACTATACTGCGAGGTAAACCGTGCAGCCTGAATACCTCTCGGAAGAACCAATCAGCAATCTGAGTAGCCGTGTGTGTAGTAGTGATTGCGAAAAAGTGTGCATATTTCGTCAATCGATCTACCACCACGAAAATACTGTCCTTCCCTTGAGCTGTTGGCAAGCCCGTGATGAAATCCATGGATAAACAATCCCACTTCCTCTCAGGAATAGGAAGCGGCTGTAGAAGACCTGCAGGGTCTGTGTGCTCTTGCTTGTTCTGCTGACAAACAAGACATTCCCTGACATACTGGAGAACATAGGACTTGAGACCCTTCCAAGAGAATCTCTCCCGTACCTGCCGATAGGTCTTATAGTACCCGGGATGTCCCGCCATGGGTGAATCATGCAATCACCTCAAAACCCTGTCCCTCATCTCAGAACCTGGGACCAATAAAATCCTCCCTTTGTAGATGATAAGGTCATCTACAAGTGAATACCTGTCATCCAACACTGATCCTTCTACTATGCTAGAGGTCCATGGGTCCTTAGCATACTCTGCTACTATCAGGTGTCTCCAGTCTTCTGAAACCAATGTAATAGAACCCAAGTGAGGACGGCGAGATAAAGCATCAACAACCACATTCTGAGTGCCCTTGACATAAGAGATGTCAAAATCGTAAGACTGAAGCTTGCTGACCCATTTTTGTTGTCTCTCATTAAGATCTCGCTGCCCAAGAAAATGCTTCAGACTATTATGATCGGTTTTCACAGTGAACTTACTACCAATCAAGTATTGCCTGAATTTGGCCATCGCATGCATGATAGCCAACATTTCCTTATCATAGATACTAAAACTCCGCTCTGGCCCTCTTAGCTTTCTGCTCTCAAAAGCTATAGGGTGACGATCCTGCATAATAACTGCACCAATACCCTCACCACTGGCATCGCAATGTAACTCAAAGGGTTTAGTGAAGTCCGGTAAAGCCAGAACAGGACACGAAGTCATGAGAAGTTTGAACTTCTCAAAGCACGCTTGTGCTAATGGTGTCCACTCAAAAGCACCTTTCTTAGTCAAATCGGTTAGTGGCGCAGCATGCCGCGAGAACCCACTAACAAACCGACGATAGAAAGCACACAATCCTACAAATCCCCTGAGCTGTGTCAAAGTCGCAGGTGTAGGCCAATCAATGATGGCTCGAACCTTCTCTGGGTCCATGCTGACTCCTGCACCGCTGATGATGTGTCCCAGATATAAAAGCTCCGCCATGCCCAATGCACACTTGGACTCCTTGGCATACAAGGACTCCCTGTCAAGTATTCTCAGAACCTCATCCAAGTGAACCATATGTTCCTCCCATGATTTACTATATACCAGGATGTCGTCGAAGAACACTAAAACAAATTTCCTCACGTGAGGATGGAAAACCCTGTTCATTGTCGACTGAAACGTGGCTGGAGCATTGGTTAACCCAAATGGCATAACCAAAAAATCAAAGTGTCCACAGTGACATCTGAACGCCGTTTTCTCTATGTCCTCTTCTCGGACCCTGATCTGGTGATAACCTGTTCTCAAATCAATCTTTGAGAAGTAGCAAGCTCCATGAAGCTCGGCTATCAACTCATCTATCCGAGGAATAGGATACCTGTTCTTAATGGTTTTCCTGTTGAGCATTCTGTAATCGATACACATTCTAAGTGTACCATCCTTTTTCTTCACCAAAACAACTGATGAAGCAAAGGGTGACTTACTCGGCCTGATGTGCCCCATAGCTAACAGCTCCTGAATAGTCTTCTCAATCTCATCCTTCAGACACTTGGGGTGCCGGTAAGGAGTAATCATAATTGGTTTCGTGCCCTCCTCCAGCTCTATAATATGCTCAATACCTCTATCAGGAGGTCTGCCTGGTGGAATAGCACTGAATACCTTCGCATGTTTGATTCGAAGTTCCTGCACATCTGGATGGTATGGAGAAGCTTGTTGATCCAACTGTGAAGGCATTAGCTTGCATTCAGCAGCCCACTCTACCATATCATTACGAATCAAACGCTCCATTCGCCAAAGTGAAATCTCCCTAAGGTTGCTGTCCCTGATGGCTTTAAGAACATGGTTTGTGCCATCAATGGTGAACTTCATCTCCATGTCACGCAAATTAAGCGTGAACTCTCCTATTGCATGAAGCCACTTCATGACAAGAACTACATCAGTTCCACCCATGTTTACTACATAAAAATCTGCCTTGAACTCAAAATTATTAAGTTTCAAAGGCAAGTCAGGTATCATCCTCTCACAATCGAGAGTGTTCCCATCTGCAACCCTCACACGTATACCTTCAAACTGCTGAGTTTGAATACCCCGTTTCTCTACCAACCGTGAATCGATGAAGTTATGGGTTGCACCTGTATCAAGGAGAGATATGACCCTTTGACCAGCTAGGATCCCACGGAGTCTGAAAGAACCCTCTTTCTGCATGCTGGACATATGAGCCTCCTTAAGTTCTGTTTCCTCTGCAATTTCTGCTTCATTTTCTGATTCTTCTCCATC
>VDFB02322743.1:215971-234942 GCA_007258455.2 Sequoia sempervirens | reverse complement strand
TTGGAATGCAGCCTGGTGAGGGTGGAGTAGAACGTGCAGATGAAGGTCATGGTGTACATCCTAGTACTTTAGAGCATGTAGAGCATGATCAACATGTTGAACATGATCAGGCTAGAGAAGATCAGGAACATGATGTGGCCCCATTAGGTAAAGAGGACCACTCTAAAGTTCTTTTAAACATATTTAATTGCAATTGGTGTATTAATTAATGTAACCTTTCGTGTTTCAACTTTAGAGCATGTAGAGCGTGATCAACGTGTTGAGCATGATTAGGCTAGAGAAGATCAGGAACATGATGTGGCCCCATCGGGTAAAGAGGACCACCCTCATGTTCTCTTAAACATATTTAATTTCAATTGGTGTATTAATTAATGTAACCTTTCGTGTTTCAACTACAGATCAGGATTTAGAGGGTGTTCAACATGTTGAGCATGAGTCTATAACAAAAGTTTAGGAACATGATGTGGACCCATCAGGTAAAGAGAACCACTCTAATGTTCTTTTAATTAATGAAATACTTGTAACAATAATAATAAAACATATCGGTTTAACATTTCTTTCTTATTGTAGCAGATCCCCCTTGCAGTGGCGTCCACGTCATGAGCAGACGACTACGCGTACATTAAGATCATGAGCATAGGGCAGAACAACTAAAGAGGACATATATTGATTTAGAAAGCGATACTCACTTGACTTTATGTAGCTTTCAAAAGAAACAAAAAAAAAAAAGTGATTGTAATCATATCATGACAACCATATTTTTGATAATATGTAAGCTGAAAGAATGAATATTATATGTTAATGAATGAATGTGAATATGTTAATTAATGAATGTTATATGTTAATGAATGAATATTATATGTTATTAATGGATGAATGAATGTTATATGTTATTAATGGATGAATGAATGATTAATGCTATATGATTGGGTATGGGGAATTAAGAGTGATGTGAGGGGAGGGAAGGGGCCAAATGAGCTTCCACCGTCACGTGGTTGGCCCTATTAAGAAGAGAATATTAAACTATTCTCGAAACAAAGAGAAGCTCAATAAGGTAATGCACTTTTCAATATAACAAATGCATCATTTGAAGCATCAAACCAATATGCAGTCTGTATGTATGATCAATCGTTAGTCTCCGCAATGGTACATTTCCACGAATATTTTTTTTTTAAAAAAATTGATGCTTCGTCGCAATTTCGATGAAAACCACCGACGAATCAACAAAAAGGCTCGACGAAGTTGCTATAGCTGCGACGAAGGTTTTGTCGTAACACCTGACCCCTTTCGTCGCAATTTTGACGAAGTTTTGGCATTGTTCCCACACTACTCCTTGCCCATTTCATCGCAATGTCGACGAACTTTTGGTGTTCTTCAAACGCTACTCCTTGCCCATTTCGTCGCAAAGTCGACGAACTCTTGGTGTTGTTTCGACACTACTACTTGACTATTTCGTCGCACGTTCGACGAACTTTTGGTGTTGTTTCGACGCTACTCCTTTCCCATTACGTCAAAATGGCGATGAACGTCTGCTGTTGTTTCACGCTACTGCTTGCCCATTTCATCGAACTAGTGACGAGATTCTAGGGTAATTCGTCGGTGGATACATGAAGTTTTCGTCGATATTCCGATGAAAGTCCGAGCCATTTCACGATGTCGTCGACCGACGATTCTTCGCCGTTATTTCGACGTTTAAATCGTCGTCGACCTTTCGACGAAAAAACAGCGATGAAAAGATTTTCGCCATTTCATTGCTCTTCCGACAAAGATTGGTCGAACGACCGTCAGAAAATGGTGCCAAATTCAGTAGTGTGCAAACAAAATCTCAAAAGGGTTTCACATATTGCTATTGGGGTTTCATGTCTTGTGAATCTCGACTTGTTTTTCTTGCATTTTTGTCTAAAGTGTTTCAAAGGTCTTGAAAGGTTTTTGCAAAAGCTTAATGGGTTAGTGTCATATGGTTTTGGGCTATTGATCATATCTTGGGAGTGTTTTCCTAATGAAGATTCAATGACATCTTGAAATGAATATCTTTGGTGACAGGTATCTTTATGGTGGTTACAACCATTCGGTGATGCTTTCAATTATGAGCAGATTTACAATATATATATATATATATTGTTCTTAGAAAGCTTTGTTTAGTTGGTTGATTATCACGTTGATATCACATAGCCATGTTATATGAATTGCATTTACTCTTATAATCATGCTGTAAGCATTTGATGAGGAATTTTGTGATGAGTAGTAAGAAGGCACTTTAAGCGCAGATTGTAATTGTTTATACATTCAAATTCTTGAGTTTCAAATGAAAATGAGATAATCAAGAAATGCTTTGTAGTGAAACAGAGAAACCCTCTCTCTTTTCTTTTTTCAAGATTTACAAAATGTTGTAAGGTCAAGTCAATGAGACAAAGATTGACCTCTTTGCCACTGAGGTAGTTGTATTTTCTAGTGAGGCATTATGTGTAGCCAGTGAGGCTTTTCCAGTGAGGCAGTTGTATTTGCTAGTAAGGAATTATGTGTAGCTAGTGAGGCTTTTCCAATGAGGTAGTTGTGTTTGCTAGTGACGCACTGTGTGTAGCCAGTGAGGCTTTGCCAGTGAGGCATTTTGTGTAGCCAGTGAGGCTTTGTTGGTGAGGCACAAAAAGTAGCCAGTGAGGCTTTGTAATTAGTGGGAATTTATTAAGCCAATGAGGCATTTTCCCGAGTGGTTTTTTATCCCTATGAGGGTTTTCCAATCATGAAAAATATTGTGTTATGATTATTTTGTGGTTCATGTGATGATTATGTTTCATACAATTTGGTCTTGCTACTTTCTTTATCTACTTTGCAACATTTTAGTTTTCATGTTGTTTAAGGATCTACTATTAGCTATCACATTGGTTACACTTTTGAAATTGAGCATTCAATGATTATAAAGAGATTATGTGTTTTGAAAAACTATTGAATTGAAGTTGATTATTGAAGCACTAATTCACCCCCCCCCTCTCAGTGTTTCTCGTACTCCAACAGTTATTGAACCAAAGCTTATATGGCTAAAAACCAAAGAATTGGTAGAAAAGTCTAAAGTAGGGTAAAGTGCTAGTTCTTGAATAAATATGCCTAACTAGTGTAATATGTAGTTATTCTTTGTATTCTTTTACTGACTTCTTGTTGAAAGAATTTGTCATTTAAAATGGAATATTTGAAAAGCTAGACCTCATAATTTGTCTAGAAAGACTAAACCCTAAAATGAGTTATGTTTTTTAATGGAAAACACCCAAATGGGGTATTTTGTATAAGATTTATATATACTATGGTATGACCAAGCAGGCCAAATTACTGTCTTTTTTTGTCAAGTTTACCAAAGGTCTAATTTTGAGAGTAGTTACTCTCATGAGTTTGGTGAGATTCGAACTTGTGGCAGTTGCCAAGACCTAGGTAGTTATGTAGTGTAACTCAAGAATTCAAAGCTAGTAATAACTAATCAACTCAATTGAGTTTTGACTAGGGAGGCAATGTGTGTTAAGTAAAAGCTTTCAATATGATTAACCATTGGTCGAACAATCAATTTGGGTCAACTTAGGTCAAATATGGTTCTCCAAGTCGAGTAGAGGTGGGTGAAAAAATGACTCCACTCATAAGTAGTGGTTGAACATAGTTCAAATACTTTGGCCAAAGTGAGTGTAATAGTCTCTGCTTGCACTTGTCGGTTCACTATGTTTCAGATTTTCTTAACTAATCAAAGTAATCATTCATAGTTGGAAGGTTTCCATAGTTGATTGATGGTATTGGTTAAGTAGGGCACAACACCAGAGCTTAGATGGAAAAACTAGGGGGTTCTTAAATATACCCTTTGTTGAAGGGTATGGTCACTTCCAATTAGGAATGTGTGTGGGGGACCGACAGTCTAGGATTGGAGGTAAAGCACTTGGGTGATGCTCTCCCCCTTGCAGATGACATGTCAAGTCTTGGAAGATAGAAATTATCCAAATATGGGATCTCTAAACTTGTTCCTTAAAATTTAATGTTATATCTTATTTATATGCAATCTTTCACGTTGAAAAGTAAAAGGAAAAAAGTGGATTACTCTTTTTAGTTTGAAAAGAAAAGTAAGTTGTTATGAAATGTTTATATATTCAGAACTTATACAATTGCATTTTTAGTTATTGAAAAGAAAAAAAATTATATCCCATTTTTCTTATGATGTCAATTTATTATTGTATGGCAAATAAAACCAAGTAAATTATTTATAGAAGGAGGTTGTTGTTACACATAAGTACTAGATAAGGATCCTAGAAGCATAGAAAAATGTGAGATACCATAATGATAAACTTGTTAGGGAAAACTATAACCATTATAAATATTCTATCATAATATGTAAACATGATTACCATATATATATGAATGAATTATATTAGCATAAATTCTTAGGAGATAGGCTTGATAGTCATAGGAAACAATTTAATTATCATTAAAAAGACCATATTGGTTATATATATGATAAAAAGTGCTTATGATAACCATGAGAATCATATATCAAAAGCATGTAAATGTATCATAACAAGAGTGTGGCCAATGTCATAAGGGACATCCCCCCCATGGGAGACACCAACAAATAAAGTACATATGCAAACTTATAAATAGCTAGAGAATGAAAGTTCCAAACCTCAACCAAAGATGAGTTCATGACCTAATAAGTCATCTTGTTACCAATTATGTAGTTTGTAACCACCTTCATTTAAATCAATCTCATCGTGATAAGAAGTAGAACTATTAGTATATGTACTTGTTATATATATGGGATGGATGTAGAACCCTATTAGAAATTAGGATCTTAGATTACTAATAATTACAAATAAATAAAATGAGAATTGTAAGATACACATATTAATCACATTATATAATATATTCATGGGGAAAACCCCCACAAATTATCATTATATTATAAAACACTAACATAATGATCTATTAAAACACATAAAATTTGGAGAAACACTTATTCTTACTTTCACATGGCCAATAGTACCTTTTGTGCATGTAGTGAGAGAATTCACTATTAATCTCTAAAATTCATTGTCTCTCAATGAGAAAGAAACTCCTTAAATATACAAGAAGAGGTGGAAAAATACTTGAAGAGATATTCACTATATCTATTCAAAACTACCATTTATAAATAATTAATAATAATATTACTAATTATTAATTATTTAAATTGTATATGCTTTATAAATCATATAATATGCGTAAGGTTTATGGCCTTATATTAGAATAATATAAATTTGATAAGGGTATGACCCCTAATAACATTATGTTCTAATGCTTGCCCATAATTTTAGTAGGGGCATCACCTATTAATTTATGTAAAAGAAAAAATGAAGCACGTCACGATAATATATCTTCTTTAATAATAACAAATAAGGACACAAATATATGCCAAAATGAAGACCATGTATTATGGACTACATGATGGTCATTTGTCATAATTTATAATCCAAGTGTTTTAAAAATGATTCTTTACAAGAGGCCATATTAAAATTTTATTTGAGCCTACAACTCCTTGAAAACTAGCCTCCTCAAGGGTTATTACATAGTGCTTGTAGGTCTTATATAATACAATGCTTTTAAAAATGAAATATCTACAAAGAGAAGAATTTATGTAATATGTTTAGAGGTCTTATGTTATGCACGTTAGGTTATACATCCAAGGATATAGTGAGTAGGAGTTGTCATTCACATGTGCACTCACCCTTAATGGAAAGTCCTTAAGGCCAAGAATTGATATGAATTAAAGAGAATTTGGTATTACATAGAGGTTTGATATGTGAATGATGACATTCCAACCTAGTTCTTCTTGATCATAGTATATCTTCCACCTAAAAATCAAACAATTGAGAATGGAGAGAAATTTTATGATGAATTTTTTTCCCTTGACTGAAATGACCATGATCTTCAATATGATTTTCTCTCTATTTTTCATAAATAAGAGGATTTTGGTAAAATAAAATAAATTTGGTTATCATATAGTAAAGTGGGTCTTTTCTAGTACCCAAATATTTCAATAATCTTCTAAGTCACCTTGATTCCATAATAGCTACTTTTGTATTCAACCTTTTGATTAATAAGACCTAGAAGGTATCTCGTTTAAGTATTACTCCATCCATGGGATAAAACTTACACCATCTCTTTTGAAGACATATCCTAAGGTAGATTTATTATAAATAAGATCACTATAATAGTCAGTAACACAATAATTAAATAAAATTTACTCTTGGTGAAAGAACAAAGACCAAAATAAATGATACTTTCAATGTCCATTTATCATCTTCCAATGATAAGATAATATTTTATAGAAGTCTAGATGTAATTAATATCTGTTGTATAGGTAATATCTAGTCTAAATTGATAGGTTAAATCGAACTTATTATAATATAAGCTTGGTCTTTTTATATGATAGATTCAAGGTTTAAATAAATAACAATAATAATAACACATGGTTTGATCATATTACATTTCTTATAGTACTATGTATACTTTATTTTGAAATACTAGAGTATAGTTACATTGGATGAAAATGGAAAAATTTGTTATCTCTAATATTTAATTCAATAATAAGTTTATTATATACAAAATGACTTAAAAAATAAGATGATGTGATGATCTTTATTAAGGAGATCATAAAGATGTTTATGAATAAAATAATGTATGGTTTTCTATGGTTCTTCAAGAGAAAAGAAACAATCATCCTACTAAACAAATAGTAAGGAGTGAGCTATCCTTGGAAAGTTTGCTCCTTGGAAAGTTTCTTAAGGAAACAACCACCCATTGTAAGTAGGTGCTTAATACTCATAAAAAATAGAGGATTATGTTAATGCATAGTATTTATAAAAAAAATAAAACAAACATTTTGGTGGTATAAATAATAAGTTTAACTTTTTTTCACACTATCCAAATTTTGTAACTCGGTCTTCATAATGCGTATGACATTTAATAGATTTAACAATTAATTTAAATGCTTGTAAAGACCTATCTAGCATGCCAATTAAAGATTAATATTATGTAGTAATAGAAAGTAGAGATGTGACAATGTACCACCCCCTAAAGATCTAATGTACCTAGCATTTTTTACGAGATACATAATTTCTTGAGTAATGTTCGAACATAGTAAACATCTACTACCTTAGCATCTAGTTCTAAAATAAGTTGAAAAGATATCAAGAGACTCTTTAAAAATTATTTATTATAGGGTAATAGAAGTTGATAGATTCATAGGGGCTTAAATACTTGATCTTTTCCATAGGCTCGCAAGGAGAATTGAAACTTTTACATAGTATTGGGATGCAAGGTTCAAATTTTCTTAAAAAATCATGAAGGATAGGTACAAGATTCTACACAATTTTTTTAATTTAATAAGTGCATCTTATAATAATTTCTTTTAATTTACTCTTTTAAAGAGACAAACTTTGATGAAGGTAAGTGCAAGATAATGGGTCCAATTTTTGGTCAAGAAGTGAAAGTGTTTTTTCTTGAAAATCAAAGTTATTCACAGTTGGAGTAAAATTTGGAGCATTTATGCATAGAATCTTAACCAAGTCTAAAGACATGAAATATAAGATTTAGTGTCTAGTTTTCAAATATGTAATTTATTCTAATACCCAGATGATAAAAAATGATTTTTATAGGATGTAAAAGAGTAAAAAATTAAAGTATTTTTGGGGAAGATGTGTATTATGATGAAGTTTGATTATGATATTTTTTATAATTTTTTAAATGTATTTTTAATTATTTGTTATTGGCCCTAATTTCTATTTTTGGAAACCCCTCATGTACGACTCACATAGTTTGAAATAAATTAATCATAATTTTTTTATTATTTTTCATTGTGTAAAGAATGATACTAGATTGGTCGCATATAATTTTTTCAAAAAATTTTAAAAATCAAAATTTATTAAAAAAATACTAATACCAGGACATTTCAAGTTTATGAACTACTTTCCTCAAAAATTAATTAATAAATAGAAAATATGTTATTTTCACCAAATTATGAACATATAATTTTTTTTCATCTATAATGGGTTTCAGCTTCATGATTTTTTAAAAAAATAGTTGTTAGTCATACTGCTAAAGTTGGGTTTTCTCTTGTTTTCATGGCATTGTACTTATAAGTCCAAGATTGAGAGTTAGGTTTCCAAGCCTAAAAATAAATAAAACTATGCATTTCAAATTTCAAATTTTATAAAATGCACACATTCTCCAAAACGTGTACATGTTCTAAAAAGGGACCTATATAAGATGTAAATAGAAATGGGTACTTGTTTCATTTTAAAAATTGTATCAATTTACCCATTCCATGCAAGTAGGATTTTAGATTAGGGAGCCAAATCCGAAATGGGTACCTATTTTTTTTACAAAATGGATACCTATTTCTTTCAAAAAAATTCTACTCATGAAATTTCCACTAAAAGTGGGCCCATTAGCTCTCACTTAACCTTAAATTCAGTTTTCCTCTCTCAACAAATAAATGTTTTTTTTGGTTAAATGAATGAATGAATACTCCAAGACATTCTTCTAAGACATCATAATTCTCTGTATTGATTATTTCATGACAATCAACAAGGATGTTTAGACTCACTAGTCCTAACTAGGGTGCATATTTAGAGTTGTGTTCTCAATTGAACCCTTTTTCTTACCCTTCAAGTGGCTCCTTTTTGAAAAAAGCTTTCGTTTCATTAGAATTAGTTTTCTCCTTTAGCTTTTGTATATTTTGACTTGTCTAGGGTTTACATGTTTGAGCTTGCCCCACTCTTTTTAAGGTTTATTACTCTTTAGATTTAGTTTTAGATACTCAATTGTTGGTCAATCTAGAGTTATCTTTATCTCTTCTATTTAATTGTTGTAAATTGAAATTTCAAGTCAATTTACCTACTTTGGTCATTCCCAACATTGAGATTTTAATAGGTCACTTTATTTCTATATGGATATTTAGATTTATTTGGATTATAGCTTCTTCATTTAAAAAAATATTCCTTTGTTTCACCAAATGTACATTAAATGAAAATGATTCACAACAATCTATTATTTATGAATATGAATAGTTCACCTAGTACTTACTACATTTAAATGATGTAGATTAAGCATTAGAACTTCCAAAAAAACTAGGCATCTTAATATAATAGAATGCCTTTGTGGTATGAGACAATTATCTGAATCATAAATACATCATAGATATCCATTAAAAAAGACTATATTTTTAACCTATTTTCTTGCTTGTCTATATCATTATTTAATGTTTTTTTTTCTTTTTTTTATTAATAAGGGTAAACACTTTTGATTCATTTCTTTTATTTTTATTGAGAGGGGTAAACGCTTTTGATCCAAAGCTATGAACCAGTGAGGTCACAAACAGGGGACCTCATCCCCAATATAAATTCTCAACAATTGCACCCAAATGAGATTTGAACCTTAATGACAAAAATAACAACACAACAACTTCACCATCACACCATGTAACTATACTTCATTTATTGTGTCCCCTTTGACTCTAACATGGCGAGGTTTCTACATGGAATAGGGAGAGTTGAAAAAGCAAAGCCAAAACTAATTTAAAATCCAAATTATACTATTTTCAATGTTAAACTCTACCAAATGGGAAAACAACCTGATGACATCGGTAATGAAAGAGGTGAGATGTTTAGAGAAACACCTGTAATATAGGGGGATTCGCTACTCATGAGTTCTCTTCACTCAGAGAACTTCATGGGGTGAACTACCCTACATTACCTCAATGGAATAGTAGCGGAAGTTTCAGAATCCAAAAGAGCAGGTCATTGAGATATTTTGGAGAAACTGACAAGCTCTTGGCCAAAGGACATCAACATAGAAAATGGATGAAAATGTGGCACATTGTCATCTCAAAGGCACACTAGCATCTTGTACGGAACAAAAAGCGAGTTTATCTCAGAAAGTGCCTAAATGATCACTTCTCCTCTGAATGCCAAAAACCATAGAATACAGTAAAACAATAGAAAGTGACAGAACTGAGATAAAGTAAAGAGTAAATGATAAACATGAGAAGAAGAAAAGAAATACTTACAACCATGCGAGTAATGAAGCTTCCAACTCATGAGTGTCTTCAATACCTGCACACAAGAGGGAGAGAGAAATTTTTGGGGCTGTATAGGGGCCTGCCTCAGTTAGACCTCGTTTTGGTGTTCCCACTTCCACGGATAGCCAGATAGATAGAGATAAAAGTAGAAATGAAGTAAAGAGCACTAAATCACTACAAAACAGTGTTATGCTACTCAACCAAGTAATAAAGGAGAGGAGTGAAAGCTTACCACCTCCACCAAGAGCATTCAAGGCTAATGGGGGAGAAAATGAGAGGAACTCAAGGCTCTACTACAATGGTGTTCTATTCCACACTTGCTCTACTGAAGTGGTGAAGTGTTGATGTTGTTGCTGTAAATTGTCAAGTGTTTGTAGCTTGAAGGGATGGTGAAGAAGTTTCTTAGAGCTTGTGAAGAGACTATGAAGCTTGTGAATGAAGTCCAAAGTGGCGAAGAGAAGAAAATGCCTATTCAAGGGGTGAATATGAAGAAGAGATAAAGAGAAACGACCATATTTGGGTCGATCGTTTGAAGAGGGCATTACAAATCGACCCCCAATGGGAAGTGTAATGCCTCTGCAGGCTCCAAATGTAGGAATCTGTTAGGGACATAAGTGCACCACATGGACATCTGTGCGTCGTGTGGGCGTATCTGATAGAAACACCTCCATCAATGCTCAAAATAGGCACCAAGTGTGATTCAAGCAGCGGGCTTAGGTTGAATTAAGCCTCCAAATTTGGTTTTCTAAGGTGGACAAAGGAAAAAAGGGGAATTGCACATAGGGTGAAAATTCACTCTTATACATTTTTCCCCCACTTTAGCGAGAATGAATATTGATGAGTGCTCGGTAAAGTAGATCAAGAAAGATTAAGGTTAGAACTGTATACCTGAATCATCGAGGAAGAAGATAATACATTAGACAAGAAGAACCTACAATAGATAGAAAAGTTAGAACATAAAAAACTAAAGGATTCAAGTCAGCAAAGTAAAGAGACCTTGATGTAAAAGGTCGTCTCAATACTATGCATCATACCCAAATTAAAAAAACTAACACAGAAGAATTCTAAGATGAAGAGAGAAGGAGCATATACTCAGGATGAAGAAGATGTGGATCTTCAACCCAGTATATACAAGAGAGAAGAGAGAGGTGAACAAATCATGTGGTGAAAGAAAAACCCTCTCAAGAGTAGAACTAGCACCACAAAAGAGGTGATAAAAGCAATCCCCGCTCAAGGAGGAAAACCTTTATCACCAAGATAGGTGATAAAATCAATCCCCATTCAAGGAGGAAACTCATATCACCAAAAAGCACATGATGAAAGAAGAACCCACTCAAGAGTAGAACCCACACCACAAAAGAGGTGATAAAAGCAATCCTCGCTCAAGGAGGAAAACTCGTATCACCCAATGTAAAGGAGCTCTATAGGTTCTCGGTCCTGTAGAGAGGTATCCCCCAAGATCTCTCACATGGAGGAAACCCAGAAAAGAAAAATCTGCAAAGTCAGGAAACAACGACACATCTACCTACAGATAGAGCATGTCAAAAGTGGTGACATGTCTACCTGCAGATAGAACATGTCAAAAGCAGCAACATGTCTACCCACATATAGAGTATGTCTAAAGCGGCGACACGTCTACCCACAGATAGATCATGTCAAAAAGCGGCAACATGTCTACCTACAGATAGAACATGTCAAAAATCGATCAGTCACATAGATCATGAAACTTTCAAAAGGGCCCCTCAGGAACCCTTCAAAAGGAGAGGGGTCCACTCAAGGGATGTGCTATTTGAAAAGAAAATTCGAGTCAGGCTACCCCCAAGATAGACACGAAAGAATCCATTTGAGATAAAGATTTTCAAAGGGGTTCCCTCAGGAACTCGATGTGAAACAAGATGGGTCCACTCAAGGGATGCATTGTTTGAAAGGAAAGGTAAGCTAGCCCCCAAGCTAGACGTGAAAGGTTCCATTCAGAATAACAAATTTTGAGGAAAGGATCCCTAGGGAACCTTCCATGAAAAAGAAAGGGGGTCCGCTATGGGGACACACACCTTTGAAATGGGTTATCACTGCCCCCAACATATAGGGGAGGATAACCATGCAAGATACTTAGAAAATGCAGGATAGAGGTAAACCTCGATATCACTTGTCGAGTGTATCAATCAAACGGGAGTTTGATGGCACCTAAATCATGAAGCTGTTGTATTTTATCCTTCAAGGCTTTACACTCGCTAGTGGAATGACCAAGCACTCGATGGTATGCACATAAAGGATATCCCCCTTCATCATGTTTATGAAGTTTATTACACGTAGGAGAAGGAAGAGTGATTAAGCGGGCTTTGAGAGGCCTCAACAAAATACACTCTTGCTCAGATAAAGGATGGGGAGTGGGAAGCGACCCTTTCTCTTGTGGAGAAAGGTTTGACTTCTCACAAGAAGAAGAAGAAGGCACGAAGATAGAAGACAAAGGAGGAAGATTCTTCTCAACAGGACAAGGTTGAGAAGAATTCTTGTCACAAGACCATGGCTTTTGTCTAGATCGTTTATTCGAGCAACCAAGCCCTAGATTATGCTTATGGGGTTTAAATTCTATAGGGACTTGAATTCCTTGTTCGTTACGCCCACAACCTTTACGCTCATAGCCATACTTAGAGACAAGCTTAAAGCCAAGGCCATAACACATTTGCAAATATTGAAAAGAAGGAGGATCCTCATGAAGAGCATTGTCCCAACAACGAGGATAACACTCCTTTATGGGATCGCCAACATCCTCTTTAACAATAATTTCAATGTTATCCTCCTTAGCAGAAGAATAATCGTCTTCCTCAGAAGGAGGATTAACTCTAAGAATATTATAATTTACACTCACCTTACCCCACAATATAGAAGACTAAGCGTCTTCGATAGTGGGTGCGAATGATGTTATCGAAAGGTCTAAGTGGATCGGGTCAACTTTATGTTTCTCAACAAAGGAATTTGTAAAGTCTAAGGAACCCCAATCATTACCAAGACGTGCATTCCTTTGAGAAGAGGTAGGCTTAGGATTTCTTACTTTAGAAGGGTCTTCCTTAGGGACATTTATCTCAAGAGTATCCTTTGTAGTAGGTATTGCGGGAGTAAACATTGACACATCAGAAGACACTGAAGGAATAAGGGTAGGCACAACCGAAGCTCGACCAGCAACTACCATCTCACATAAGTGCATAGCCTCAAGGTCAGCCTTGACTATGACTACTTTGTTGTTGAAAATAAACTTAAGATATTTATGCAAGGTAGATGGGACTACACCCATAGCATGAATCCATGGTCTACTGAGAAGGAGATTATAAGGTAAATTTTCTGACATGACGTATACAAGGGTGGGTATGGTAATGGGTCCAAGCTGCAAAGGTAATACTATCGTACCTAGAGCTTGTCGCACAACATTATCGAACCCATGAATAACAATAGAAGTGTTAATAGAAGATGAGTCAATATTAATCTTAGGAAATAGATCAATACTACACACATTGATCGTCGAACTAGCGTCAATGAGAGTACATCTAATACCAATTTTATTAATGTTAACTATGATCATTAGAGGATCCACTTGCTTTTGTACATCTGAAGGTGAGAGCTCCTGTGGAAAGAACGTAATATTTAGCGAATCTACATGAATATACACCATCAACGCATCAACATCTATCGGCCTAGAAGAAGAAGGCAAGAGGATATTTTGTAAGGCTTCTTGAAGCATACCTTGGTAAACTAGAGCAGACTGAAGCAAGTCCCACAGTGAGATCTTATCCGGAGGAACCCGAGGTTGCTTGATAAGATCATGATCACTAGGTGCTTTAGTTATAGGTTTAGGTGCTGAAGGAAGACTTGGTTGTTTATTTATTCTATTATCATAAGTATGGGCTACCATTGTGTAAGAGGGATCCTTAGAAAGATCAAGAGAACCACCATCAAATGGAACACCATCAATAGAGAAAATCCTTTTAGAAGAAGGACTAGCTGGAGTCACGTAAATGATCAGTCTCTTAGGCCTTTGAGGGGCAATAGAGACATAGATTATATTTACTGAATCATCACAACTAGTGGAATAGTTATTTGAATACATATTCTCGACATCAATCCAGATAGGATCAAATGTGGAATAATTATTTGAAGAGGCATTCTCGACATCGATCCAGTGCGAATCAGATGTGGAAGGATGTTCATCATTTGCTAATGCATCATCTCTAGAAGAGTGCATCAGAATGAAGAGAAGGTTCATCATTCACAAAGGAAACATCTCTAGAAGAGAGTGCATTGGAATGAGGGGAAGATAGAGTAACATTAAGAAAGGTATCAATGATTTCATCTTCTTGCGACAAGATATCCTCTGAGGCAAGATGAATCTCATGAAAAGGATCAAAGATATTAAGTGACATAGGAAAAGCCAAGTCACCATTACATGCATTAAATGGAATATCATTAATATTTTGAACATAATCAAATACTGAACTAATAAAAGAAGATATTAAATTCATTATGAAGAAGAGATAAAGAGAAATGGCCATAGTCGGGTTCACCAAAATGTAATATAGGGGGATTCGCTACTCACGAGTTCTCTTCACTCAGAGAACCTCGCGGGGTGAACTACCCTATATTACCTCAATGGAATAACAACAGAAGTTTTAGAATCTGAAAGAGTAGATCACGGAGATCTTTTGGACAAACTAACAAGCTCTCGGCCAAAGGACATCAGCGCAAAAAATGGATGAGAACACAACACGTTGTCATCTCGAAGGTGTGCTGGCATCTCATACGGACCAGAAAGCGAGTTTATCTCATAAAGTGCCTAAATGACCACTTCTACTCCAAATGCTAGAAACCATAGAATACAGTAGAACAACAAAAAGTGACAGAACTAAGATAAAGTAAAGAGTAAATGATAAAGATGAGAAGAAGAAAATAAATACTTACAACCGTGCGAGTGATGAAGTTTCTAGCTCATGAGTTTCTTCAATACCCACACACAAGAGGGAGAGAGAAATTGTTGGGGCTGTATAGGGACTTGCCTCAGTTAGACCCCGTTTTGGTGTTCCCACCTCCATGGACAACCAGATAGATAGAGAGAAAAGTAGAAATGAATTAAAGAGCACTAAAGCACTACAAAACAATGTTATGCTACTCAACCAAGTAATAGAGGAGAAGAGTGAAAGCTTACCACCTCCACCAAGAGCACTCAAGGCTAATGGGGGAGAAAATGAGAGGAACTCAAGCCTCTGCTGCAATGGTGTTTTGTTCCACACTTGCTCTACTGAAGTGGTGGAGTGTTGATGTTGCTGCTATGAAGTGTCAAGTGTTTGGAGCTTGAAGGGATGGTGAAGAAGCTACTTAGAGCTTTTGAAGAGACTATGAATCTTGTGAATGAAGTCCAAAGTGGCGAAGAGATGAAAATGCCTATTCAAGGGGTGAATATGAAGAAGAGATAAAGAGAAACGACCATATTTGGGTTGGTCATCTGCAGAGGATGTTACAAATCGACCCCCAATGGGAAGTGTAATGCCTCTATAGGCTCCAGACACGAGAATCTGTCAGGGACATAAGCGCGTCATGCAGACGTCTGCGCACCGCGTGAGCGTCTCTAAAAGAAACACCTCCACCAATGCTCAAAACATGTGCCAATTGTGATTCAAGCATCGAGCTTAGGTGGAATTAAGCCTCCAAACTTGGTTTTCTAAGGTGGGAAAAGGAAAAAAGGGGAGTTGCACATAGGGTGCAAATTCGCTCTTATACAACACCATATTAGTCCAACTAGTTCACAACTCTACCTCATTTTCTTTGTAAGGAGATGAGCATGATTCAAAACTTAAATGAGAGATTTCTTATTTCTTTTGTGGATGAACACTAAAATTTTCTACCATTGTTATTCATTCATTTTCAACAAGCCAGCTCAAGCACTTTAGCCCCCAAAAATGGGATAAGTCAGGTACATATGGGTACTAAGTAGTTGTTACTCCAGATTAGTGTTACTTTGGTTCTTTGTGTTCCATCCTCACTACTAGCCAACACCTCAATAGTTGATATCTCTCATTCAACACTTCAAGATCAGGAACTATAGTTTAGTTCCATGGATTGAATTTTTATACTAGTCATCTCAATTCCCACTTGGGGGAGGCTCTTCTCTCCCCCACCAATAGTCAAGTTCTCTATTGAGACTTCATTGATACACAAAAGGGTGATTCAAACCAACCCATCCTTTATGCAACAAGACTTAGCTTGTAGATCATTTTTGACTTTGTACATGAGCCTACTATGAGCATACAGGTGAGTTTGCAACAATAGTTATATGAGAGCATTAAGGTTTTTGATATAACATATCCTTTCAATGAGTATTCTCAAGATTTTGTTTACAATGAAGGGAATTTACATGTACTCAATTGTGGTCGAAGTACATTGAATAACAATGCACATTACCAATTTTTCAATTATAATCATATAATTTGTAACCCCACTTCCTGTGTTATAATTAGTTATATTTATTTATGTGTATAAAGAGAGAACTATTTATTTAATAAAAACCATCACTTCTTCATACTTTAACCTTGATGATCAAGGTAAAAAAATGGATAGTGTATATATATGTAAAATGTTTTAGTCTATCATTGGAGTAGTCAACTCATTGTATGTGAACATGTTATGATAAATTTAGAATATAATATGTCACTTTTTTTGTTAAGATATATTTGAGATATCTTTGTTTCCACAATATGTAGATGACATACTCATTTTCTAAGTAGGTTGGGGAGATTCTTTTATGATCATCTATTTGTAGAGTTACAAAGATATATTATTGTAATTTATTAATTACTCTTAGTGTCTAGAATAAATAATAGTTTTTTTATATGACACTTTATCAATGACAATTATACTATAATTTTCAATCCATGATGAATTAACTTTCTATGGATTGATTTATTGCTAATAGAAAAGATGAGAGGAATAACAATTCATGAAATTTTTAAAATTGTGAAAGTTGACGTCAACCCATAAAATTGATTAATATTGTCTATTTGACTTTGATACCATGTTAGAAATTAGGATCTTATGTTACTAACATTACAAATAAATATAAAATAAATAAAATGAGAATTATAAAATATATAATTTCAACACATTGCTTAATATATACATGGGGAAAATCCTTCTAGATAAAAAAAATCCATAAAACAACATTCCATTATAAAACACTTACATAATGGTTTATTAAAACATAGACCAAACTTGGGGAAACACTTCTCCTTATAAATAATCAATAACACATTTCTTGTTGATGCAAGGACTTCTTAAGGCCATAACTTTGATCTAGGAGTCCATTTGAGCTAAAAATTTATGTGGAGAAGTGTCTCGAAGAGTTGAGTCCAAAGCAAGTCTCAACACCTTTTCAAGGGCATTTTAAACCATCTAAGGCTTCAAATTGAGGTTTTAATGATTTTTTTGGTTTTTCTGAAATATATATTTTAGTTACTTTCAAAATTCTACATGCTTTTAGAAAATTTTAATTGTCAATTAGTCCTACTTTAGTTAGACGTGAATAAATGGAAAGTTTCATAGCCAAAAAGCGAGTATGTAAAATTACTAAAAATAGGTAGCTTTTGGGAGGGTATGTTGGTAGTTAAAAAGGAGAACTTTTAGTTAGAGAAGGGAGAATGAAGATTGGAAAAAAATTATTCTATAATTGAATTTGTTTTATTGTCAATAATTATAATGAATTTTATGGTATAAAAATTTGGCCACATCACTTGTGAATAATGACAAAATTCACTTTTAATCTCCAAGTTTTCACACCTTTCAATGAGAGATGATCTCCTTTCAAATATGGGAAGTGGTGACAAAATACCTAATGAGGTATTAGTTGCACATATTCAAAACTACCATTTGTAAATAATTAATAATCTAATAGTTTATTAGATTATCGATTATTTAAATAGTATATGTGTTATAAAGTATATAATATGCAAAAGGGTTTATAACCTTATATTAGAACAATACATAAATGTTATAAGGATATGAATCCTAATAATATTATGTTCTAACACACCCATTTTATCCATTGTACATTAACCTTGGAATTTATAACTTTTTGCACCTTCAAATTGTTTGAGTTAATGTGGGAATAAGATCATCAAATTTGAATTTCTTCATTTTATTGTAAAGGCATCAAAGTGTTAACTTCCTTATCTTTGTATTTATGGAATATATATTTCTTTCTTCGCTTTTGGTGGAGGGAAATAATTCTAATCTAGTTTCATAACTTCTTAAGGAATCTTTAAATAATAAATGAATATGGATTCATTATATCCATATTTTACCTTTCTCTTTGTTCTTGATACTTTTGTTATAAATACACATGATAACTTATTGAACCTATCTTGACACTCATAGAGAGCTTTGTTAAGAGTCTATGCATAATGTTTCTTATCTTTACATTCATAGAGAATATTTGTGTCAATTTTGACATAATTCTCAATTGTGAAATGATTTGTCTCAAAAATAGGTACATATGTACCTTCCTTGACATTAACAATCTAATTTCCATAAAAAATATTTCAAGAATATTTGATAGATTGTAGAAGGAACTCACAACCAAAAACTATAAGATGTCTTAATGAAGGCTTGTGACCCAACCGTGCCTCTATAGGTGTCTTATCAACAAGAGCTGATGTAGGAGACCTGTTAATCAGGTAACAGGCGGTGGCAACAAATTTAGCCCAAAACCTTTGTTCTAGGCCAGCACCACTTAACATACTCCTAGCCTTCTCCATTAGTGTCTTGTTCATTCTTTTCACAACCCCGTTTTGTCGTGGAGAGTATGAAATTGTATTATGTCTATGAATACCACAATATTTATAGAATC